>JABUIW010000010.1:13307624-13321358 GCA_013363375.1 Menidia beryllina | reverse complement strand
CTAATATTATTATTATTATTATTATTATTATTATTATTATTATTATTATTATTATTATTATTATTATTATTATTATTATTATTATAATAATAATATTATCATTATTGTTGTTGTTTTTGTTGTTATTGTAGAGTTGAAATATAATTTAACCTGCTGACTAAGAAAAATAATTAACATATCACATATAAACAGTCAGAAGTAGTTACATGTTATATCCACACATATGGTTAATTTATAAAAGATTTTTTCTGTAAGTGAAAAGAACATTCACTAGTTCTTTTGCTATATTTTGATTAAAAGAAACTGGAAGCACACAAAAACAATTCTAAATTTTAGAATTTTTTGGACGTTTTCTGAGTTAAAAGAGAAATCCTGAAATTCTAAATGCATTTAGAGACACATTAGCCTATTCAGTAAAAGAAAAAGTTTTAATAAACATTGTCGAAGTGAGCAGTGAGACCTTTCGCTGGTTAAAAATATTGTAAGAATGGCCTAAATTGACTCAGTATTGTCTATATTGAGCTGCTAAGAGCCTCTTTCCACTCTGAAGGGTCTAAAGCAGATCTGTTTTGTGGAGGTGGAGTGGAGGAATGGCCCACCAACAATAACACGTGGAAGCAACTGAACTCCTCTTCAGCTGACCATCACCTCAGCATCCCATCTGTCTGTCTGCCCGTTTCTCTGTCTTTCTGTCCATCTCTCTGTCTGCCTGCACCCACCCACCCAGCACTTCAAACATGGATAATAAAGTCTGCCTCGGCTCGGCACTCCATCCCTCCCCAATGAGATCCCCCTGGTAGAACAGTGAAAATGTGTATTCACGGCCTCATTGTTGGCCCAGCAAAAGAGCCCTCCTCATAAAGGTGCTGCCAATGCAAAGAAAAGCGCTGGTCGTCTTTGCTCTCTCTTGGTGGCATTTGAAAGTGTAAAGCTTTGAATACCAATTGCTTGAACTGGACATATGTGAATCCGCTGTAAGCCTACTAATCCTGTCCCCAAGTGTTTCTTTGTGTGTGTGGCACCCTCGCACACCCAAGAGAAAGTGTTCCTAATCCGTCCAATGTGGAGAAATGTGTGAAAGAGAGGGACATTTGTGGGTGCATGTGTGTGTGTGTGTGTGTGTGTGTGCGCGCGCGTGTGTGTCAGGTATCAATTTGCCCAAGACAGCATGCTTTTTTCTGCCTATGTGTTTTAGTGTTTCTCTGTGTATGTGTGTGTCCGGCTCCACACCACCAGGACACTGGCCTAAATGAAGGCAGTTATTCACTGTTCCCTCACACTACTGCCGCAGCAGGCCGTCCATAATGTGCTCTTTTCACCGCATAAGCTCCTGGCTCTCCTTTTATTCCTCTGTTGGTATCTCTTTATCTCTCCCCCTCTTTCCTCCTCCTCCTCCTCCTCTCAATCTTTCCCACTCATACTCTCCTGTTTCTTTCTCTGCTTGTTCTTCGCTGTTTAAAAACAATTTTCCTCACAGCCTCTCTGCGTTCACAGTTTAATAGCATTACATTCGTGACAGCAGCCCCACAGCTAACTGGGTAAAGTTAAACCACCGTTCACCTGCTTGTGCTCACTGAAGAGTACGACTTTTGCTCTTCAGAGACGCAGTCAAAAAACTTGAAGTCTTTAGAGGGTCATAAGCAATCAGATCAGTTCTCCTTTGGACGTAATATGTTCAGACTCTCTGCTCAACCATATGGCGTTACAGCAACCCGCCTTTTGGAAGTGTCATCATATAGAGCATCTCCTTTTTTTATCCTGCTTTTTAAAAAAGTAAAATAAAATAGAATTCAAATGGAGAGCAGTTGTTTCACTTTAGGTTTAGCCTCTGGAGTCTTTAACATAACTGCTAAAAAATATTCCGTTTAAAAAAAAAGTGTTGTCTTTTAATTTAGTTCTCTTGAATTGATGGAATAAATATTTTTTAAGTTAAAATGATCTTTTACAACTATTTTAATTCAACTATTAATTTTCAGACAAATCCAATTCGGAGCCCGTATTTAAGGTTTCGTCACTTATTTTATTGAAGGCTACTCACACTAATTTATTCTCATAAACAAAATAACTTCTACAAGGGCATGAATCAATTATAAAAAATCTGGGCAACAAGAAAGGGTCTGTTTTGAAAATAATTTTAGAAATTTTAGAGCATGCAGTATCTCCAGATGTGATGCTGCAGGCTCCAACTCCAAATGTACGAGTGTCTCACATTTCTTTGCAGAGAGGTCCTTAAAAACTAAGTGAAATGTTTGTTTTCCTTGAAAGTCTTTATGCTAAAAACATTCAGTGTCAAAGTATAAGAGAGCTGGTGGTGTTCATTCTGTGCAGTTACAGCCGGGGCTGTGCAGTATGTTTCATAATGTTATATTAATAATAATACCAAGGAATGATTGCCCCATGAAAACGCCGTCTCACACATCTCATCAAACTGTCCTAATAATCATGAAACTAGTATGAAACCTTAATAGCTCACAAATGAAAACAAAAAAGCAGGTCACATGATTTTTTGAAGGCTGCATCACATCCTCCCTTATCGAATAATTTCATTCTCTTAAGTTACTTTAATTTCTCATATCTAATATATAGATAATAAATTAGATAGATAGATATATATGAATAAAGACTTCACATATACTGGTGTGTATTTTACATTGTACCTATATATGTCTACTTTAGGCGGCAAAAAAAAGGGGGAGAATTTCAGATTTAATGCTATTGTAAAGCCTTAAATACAGCTGTTCTTTATAAACAGAGAGAAACAAGGTTAATATTTAGAGAACCCCTTCTGGATATATGATTATGTCCATCCCGCAGCTTGTTAAACCACAGTGTTTCACTTGCTCCTTATAATCAATACAAACAGCTGTGGAGGATCTGGAGAAGTTCAAATGAACCAGATAAGCTGAACAGAGTAATGGCACTGAGGTAATGAAGGAAGGTGTCAGGTTACGGTAAGTGATGAGAAATGGAAGGTTTATCCTCGGAAATGTTTTTTTTCCCATCCTGCTCCCATATAGCCAGCTCTTGTCAAGCAAAAAACACACTAACATTTTCCTTTCTGTTGACAAAAAATATTTTTTTGGGTGATAAGTTCTTTGGCAAATTTGATCTTTTTGTCTTTCATTGTCAAAATTCTCAAAACAAAATGGCACTCTGTTAAAGGCTTGCATGTTGCATCCATTGATTTATTTATTATTGGATCTGCTGGACTGATGTTTGTCTGATTGGAGGCAAAGGAAACAGATATGACGAACAAAGAGATGAGAAAATCCAGGTTATGAGAAACAAAAACATATTCTTATCAATAATATCAGAAAAAAATAAAGAAATTTAAAAAATAGAAAAAGAATAGATTTTTACCTGTTGGTAATTTGGAGAAATCCCTCTCACTGACCAGAGGATATTTGTGTTTTTGTTGACTGATAAAATGCTTTGTCTCACTGCTTTCTATGGCACGAAAAGAAAAGAAAAGAAAAGAAAAGAAAAGAAAAGAAAAGAAAAGAAAAGAAAAGAAAAGAAAAGAAAAGAAAAGAAAAGAAAAGAAAAGAAAAGAAAAGAAAAGAAAAACACTTAGAAATGATCTGGAGGTCTAAAGTGGGTTGTCTTTCAAAGGGCAAAGATATTTGTCTCTAAAAAAAATCCGAACTGCATTAATTTCATCCCTCTAAAATACTTTGAGCCCTATAAAATGACAACCTGCTAATAACCTTCTCTAATAGGAATGTTTATTCTTAGTTGTAGATGGGGTGTCTTTCAGTCAATGAGCAGGAACAAGTTGGGTTAGAGTAAATACATGTGCATGTATAGTCCTCTCATTTAGCTCTTCAAAGCCTTCATCAAACCACAGTCTGAAGTTTCACAAAGAAGATTTCACAAAGGTGGAAGCATTGGATAGGCAGATGGAAGACAGCCACGCCAACACCATGATCTCAGAGCGAAGTCGCCATCAAAAGGAGCTCGGAGATTTGTTTCTTCAAATGACGGCAAAAGTGCAGCAGTACCTCTCAAAAATGTTGGTGGAAACTTTTAAAAGCCTGATTTTTATTTCTTTATTGTTTTCTCAGGGTGAATTCTGGGCAAACAAGAATAGCAACGGGGCTTTCTTATTTCTGCAAGAAGTAAACAAACCTTCAAATTGTGGCAAGCCTTTAATTAAAGAGACGATCAAATGATTAAAATCCCGTTAATTACAGACCTCACATCTATCTCCGCCAACATGAATATTGAGGTCCTAATTAATATTGGTGGAGCTGTTTTGTTCTTGGAAGACACTGGCATTAATTAGTCAAAAACAAGTCAAATTAACATTTCAGTAATGAAGAAACATACCTTCATGTTCTTATTCCTTTCCGTCTGAACACACTGAGACAAATGTGGCATCTCAAAGCTTTTTGAAGCAATGTCGCGTAGTGCATTTTTCATCCTGATGCACAAATGATCAAGGTGTTTTTCTTGATTAACTGTTTACCACTGTGTGGAAAGTTTTGCTTTAGTTTAGGATTCGATTTGTTTTGATTTGAGCTGCTTGGGTTCAGGACCAGAGTTTCCACATTTACGTCAGATACATTTTTCCCACTGAACTTTTGCAGCTTTTTCGGGAGACTTCAGCTTTTTTTGGAGGGCTGTAAGAAGTATCAGTGAGGAGCACTAAGTGGGGGCTCCAAGGCTGGAAAAAGGAATACAAAGCATTGACAGCACACCGCTATATGGTTCAGTATTGATGAAGCTGAAAGAGAAAATGTGAAAAAGAGATTTGTTTATTTTTAAATCAGACTCCACTGGATTTTTGTTTGAAACAAACTTGATGGGGCGTTTAATTCCACAGATTTTTAATTCCTCTGTATTCCTTCGTATATTTCACAGCTATTCACACTATTTTTCTAGCCCCCACAATCTCTCTAGCATCATCATCCCGCTTTCGGTTATCAGTCATCCTCCTCATTAGACCCACACAAGCGGCGACACACACAGAATTACACACCACCAGCACTTAACCAGCCTGCAGCCCAGCCCACCAGCTTTGGCAACAAGGTTCTCCTTTTAACTGTCCCTTTCAGGGCTGGACAATCAAACACCTCCCATCGCCTCCTTTCAGGCTGCAGCTCTGGCTTGGTCTCCTCTCCTCCCCATTCTGCTCCCTGTGTCACTTTGTGTCCGCTTCGCCCCCTTGCAATGGGTGCACATGACCAGAAAATGAAGCAGGGGTCTCGGCAAGCGGGGGAATGAAAGCGAATATGTTTGTGTGAAGGGAAAGGAGGAGAGATTACCATGTAGGGTTTAAGCTGGTATGAAGGGGTGAGGGTGGGTGAGCAGGGTTACATGTAGGGATGAAAGTTTGGATCAGGCCTGGCTTGTGCACATGTGTCTACTTTACGCTTTATGTAAGAAAAAAAAAAAACCCTCATTTACACACAGGCTCAGCGCTCTCATTCAAACATATGTATGTGGTTCAGCACACACTCAGCGTAAACCACACACACACACACACTGTTAAGGAATAGCGAGGACTGCGAGGTGTTGAGGCTGGTTACTGTTAGACGGATTCTAACATCATTTACTTCCAATGAAAAGCCAATTTGGACGGCTCCCCTCTTCACTCTGCTCACTTCATCTCCATCAGTTTGAGATTCATTTCAGTCAAATCTCTGCACCAGCACGCTAATAAATCTGACTGTGCTCTGTCCCCGAATAAGTGACTCTTTTGTGCACAACACCCAACCTCCGACATTTCTGAGGTCAGCTGCTTTATAAATTCTCTGATAGCTGCTTACATGAACATGGTGTTTACAGTCATGCTGTAAAATGAGTGTATTTTAATATTATCTGTGGTCGTTTCTAAGCAAGTGACATCATTGGCTGAAGTGAAAGCAACTCGGAAATGTAAAAGCCACTGCTGTAATTTGAACTGTAATAATGAATGATTGTAAACGCCTCACATTATCAAACTTTGAGTTTCTTCCTCACTACAGCTGTTTATAGTGAAGCGCCCGCCCGTACATAATTCTTTGTCTGTCTTAAGGCTTTTGTGGCATATGTATCCGTGTTTTAACGGCACATGGCAATAAAAGAAAAGAAAAAAAAAAACGCACCGGCACAGGACACATTTTTCAAGTTAGGTTGATACATTTAAAATGCTAATAACCGGTTTATTATGTGCTACATCAAATGCTAATGTTCTGTTTTACTGCCGTGAAGTTCAGTCTACGTTAGCATTTGCATATCTTATGTCTGTCTCCTTAGCATGCAGGGAGGAACTGGATGCTGCGCAGACTCCCAATAAATAACATTAACAAGCGCATTAGACAAACAAGCACCAATGATGCAGCTATTAGGGAATGCAGCCCTGTAGTCTGCTTAAACGTTGGTGTTTGACACAGCAGCATATGGTCTGCAAATGCCCCCAAATCAACCCCATGCCAACTTTATCTGGAAATGTCAGGGACAGCAGAAGGATTTGAAAAAAAACAACAACATTTTCTTAACTGCAGAAGCTTTACGACGTTCAGGAAAGCTGCAGAGGAATTTGCCTCTTTGAGACCAGCTGGCGTTGTGTGTGTGTGTGAGAGAGAGGAAGATAAACCGAGAAGGAAAGCCGTTAAGACCATCATTCAATCTGTTAATTGGAAACGAGAAACTTTGCCTGGTTTAATGTTTGTCTCACTTAAAGTTTTAATCACTTTCCGGCTTCATTCCCAGTGAGACGGGAAGTAAACTTTCCATAAAGTCGGCGATCGATTCCCGTTAAAACCTTTGTGACTGTTGAGGCTGCAATTCATCATGAACGTGTGATGGCACGGAGACAGGCCAGGCTTCAGCTCAGAGCGCTTCCTGTAAAGCCTGATGCCGCTTGACTTTTTCTAGTCTGACAGCACTGAGAATCAACTTTAAAGGAATATTCTGTAGGATGTTGAATTGATTCATTTCACCACTGCGGCAAGCTTCACATCACGAGGTAACTTCCAGCTGTTATCCTCGCAGGCAAAAACATCAGTCAGGGGTTGATTTGCAGAAAAAGAGAGTTAATCTAATCATTCAATAGCTTGTAGAAGCTCTACTGGCATCAATAAGTCAAAGGAATCTTTTTTGTGTATTGTTAGACTTTTGTATTGTTTTTAGACTAATTTTGTGTAACTCTGTCTTATATTGATTTGTTAATTTAAGTTTATTGAGTTTGTAGCAGAAAATGTCATGATCCTAACTGGTTTTCTTTTTCAGGCAATCTGTTTCCAGATTTGCTGCTGTGTTTGGGAACATTGTCCTGTTGTATGACCCAGACAGATGGCCTCTGCTTAATACTTTAGCATACAGACTGGTCTCAGTGACTGCAATGGATCCAGGTCCTGTGTAAGGAAAACAGGCCCAGAGCATCGGCCTTGCTCGCCCTGTTGGTGCTCATGTGGTGCATTTGGTTTCCTTCAAACATGAAGCTGCAAATTCTGACCAAACAAGTCCACTTCCATGGCATCTGTCAGAAGGGTATTGTTTCAGAAGTCCTGTGGCTCGATCCGCTGCAGCTGTGGTAGACCATGTTCTTATTAGAGACATGAGGCTTTCTCCTGTAACCCCTCTAAAAAAGCTAGATATGCTATATATTCTGGCTATTTAAAACATCCCTGACATGGTCAAACCTCTCTGACCTCCAAATGACGTTGCAGTTTCACAAAATGCAGAGAGACCATACAGATATTTTTAAGTGAAGCATAAAAACCCCCCACCAAAAAATGTAAAAAATGTAAATCCA
Source organism: Menidia beryllina (assembly GCA_013363375.1). Classification (NCBI taxonomy): domain Eukaryota; kingdom Metazoa; phylum Chordata; class Actinopteri; order Atheriniformes; family Atherinopsidae; genus Menidia; species Menidia beryllina. The sequence goes on along the minus strand of JABUIW010000010.1, from coordinate 13,313,617 downwards.
TTAAAGAGGTACAGTTTCTCTTGTTTCTGTGACACTTAATAATCTGAAAGATTATTTTTATGAAACACTTAATCTCATTTATTGCACAAAAGCAGGAAGATTTCATTTCACCAGGGCTCCAATCTTTATGTTTAATATAGAAATAATGATGATGTTAAAGAGGATTTCTGGAGTATAAATATCTTCATTAAATGACTTTGGTTCTTGTGGTTAGAGATGGCTTAAAATGAGTCATTTCTCCATTTCTCTATTTTTCAGACAGATAAAAGCATCGCAATTTTAGTGTTCAGGACATTGTTACTACTCTAACAAAATCCGATTTCATAACAGAAAAATCACCAGACGAATTCCCCATTCCAGTAAGTTAAGGACAGCATCTGCACAGTCAGTTTGGCTTTACTTACACGAACAATGATCTCCTACTGAGAAAGTTGGAGGCAGCAGAGGGTCTTTGACATTTTCTTACACAGGCCACAACAATGTGGGATCATTTGATTGAATGTGAATCAATTCCGTTCCAGTGCACGTATACGGGGACAAGATTGGAGGTTCATTCAAATGGCCACGACGAACCAGCTCCGCTCAGCAGACGGAAAACGGAGCTTATATTCCACATCACACAAACCTGCACACAAAGGTGTCATCTTGGCCATTTTCTTTACATGTTGTAACTTGATTTCGTACGCAGTCAGAATTTCAGGCGGAATTAAATTTAAACTTTTACTTTTCTTGCGTCATTATTGGTGGGAAAATATAATGTCCCCAAAGCCAAATATTATTGAGTTAGGCCTATCAGCTGGAGCTGTTTCTTCTTCATAAGGTTTCAGTGTAGATGAGAAAAGTCTGTATGGCCTCACGTTTCAAGCTTTGCACTTTGTTTTTCAAAACAGAAAGGCTTGTTGAATCATTGGTCAAACCACCTTTGAGTCTTTCAAACTTTTCCTTAACTATAACTGGATAAGAAGTCTTTGACCCGCATTTACAAGCAGTTTCGCTGTCGGTGGGACTGAACCTGAAGTGAGTGTTGTTGGACCGGAGGGTGAACACAATCCAAACTACATTAGGATGGTTTCTGTTTGACCCAGACGTCTCCCCTCTCCTCCTCTCAGACCTCCTCTCCACTTCTCCAAAGCTCGCTCATGATGAGATGCCAGCTCTCCCTTGTTCCTCCATTTGTCCTCACTGTACAGCCGTCCACTCCAGATGAGTGTCAGCTACGTACCACAAAGGCGTGTTGAAGTGATGCTAATGCTCTCTTTTTTTATGACTCGGTTCTTCCTCCTTCCAGCCTGCCCAATAATCTCTCCTCCTCTCCCTCAGTCTGTCTGTCCGCCTGCTCCTAATCCGCTCCACAGCCGTGAAAACTCTCCATGAGAGACAGGTGACCCGTTCTAATGGGTGGAGGCAACCGCCCACACACACAGCGGCCCAGAGTCCAACCCATGCACGCACACACACGCACGCACACACACACGCGCGCACACACACGCACACACACAGACCTTTACCAGACCACACTGAGCCCACCGGCCTTACTCTGTGTCAGACGCAGAAAATCTACTTCTCCAGAACCATTTCACATGATGGGAGTTGGAGGAGTCTCAAAACAGTGCATCAAAACCCTTTTCTTTATTAGGTCAGACATGTAACCATTTCGTTTAAAAAATCTCTCCATTGTAATGAAACAACAAATGATAAGATTTTCTGCCTTAACAAGTGGAAAACGTAGTATTTAAACGAATCACTGCTGCTCTACTGTGTTTGTGCAAAAGCTTGGAAAGTATTTTCTGTGTTTGACTTTTACAACCTTCAGCTGATTAATGGCAGGAATGCAGAGTGGGACATTTCTGTTGTCGTTCTAAGAGAGAGAACCTTTGTTGGATAAATCAAGAATATTTGTTTCGTTTTCATTCTTTAATTTTTTTTACCTAATCGAAAAGTGGAAATATCCTGAGAATGAGAGACGCAAGCGTCACAATGAAGGCTCAAAATTGACATTCTCTCTGCTGGGTTGTCTACACTGATACGACTTCAGTCCACACGTTGTTTTGCTTCTATACAGGTTACTCAGTGATGATACAACTAATGTCAGACAACCAGAAGGTGTTATTCGTGGGTTAGAGTTGACGATAAAAGATCTTTGTCTGTTTTCTAACTCTCTTTAGGTGTGGGGCATTTTTTGTTGTGCCGTTGCTTTAACGTGTGTTTGTCACCCTCTGCAGAAAATACCTTATGCTAGTATGATGGTAATAGTCAGATTGCAACAAATAAATAAGACTTTGCCCTAAACACTTATATATATGGTGTTGTGGAAGACCAGATATTTTTCAGCTGTCTTTGCTCTTTAGGCAGTTAAATATACAGCATTGTTCTTTTTTATTTCTAACCAGATAGCATCCAATCTTTTAGAAATGGCTTGTAAAATTTAATGTCCATATTTGGCTTGAGACATGTTCGATTTGGATCAGTATCATATAATGTGCAAACCCAAAAAGGATCACTTATTTAGACTTGAAAGTCCACTTACAATACACTGCAACCGATTTCTGTTGAACAAGAAAGTTTGGAGCCCTCTCCCGTGGGACCGCTCACGCACACGGGCACTGATTCGCACTCACAAAAACACAAAACAAGACCAGTTAGCAGCAGTGGCTGGAGCAGCATTTCCTCCAGACCAGCTCCTCTGGCCCGGCTTCAACAGATGGCCTGACAGATCCCTGGAAAGGCCTGTACGTTGGGGTGAGGATGGTGGTGGTGGGAGGGGGGTTAGAGGGGGGGAGGCCGTGCACTCTCTTTGGAGGACTGAGGGGAGCGTGGGGTGGGTGAGGTGGGGGGGGGAGACATATGTCCACAGTCCTGGCTCCTGCTGATGGATGGTCTCTGCTGGCCGCTGTTTCTGTTTCACACACACACACACTTTAATTAGCCTGTTTTTTTGCCACTTTTGGGGACACTGATAGCTGATTACGACGTGCCAATCAAACAGGCAACGACAAAAAAATCGGCCTCCTGAACTGTTGGGACCAACTTTCGGGATCCAAAACGAAAAACTGAACCCCAGAATGACTTTGAAAACAAATCGTGGTGCTGCTGGCAGAGCATTTCCCCTCTCCATCTGCACCTACGAGGCCCAGGCCCCCCTCCCACCCCCCGACAATGAGGTGACCATGTCAGTGCCTGAGCCGAAACAGAGGGATAGAGGGGCACACAGTGAAACGCAAGAAGAGGGAAGGAGAGAGGGGAGGGACACATTAACAAGCTATAATCTCAACTGCCTTATCCATAATGCATTGTGTGGGCCAATTTACATGGCGCTAGTCCCTCTGGGAAAAGGAGATCATCCATCACATTACTTTATTAGCTCCCTCACAGTCTCTCACAGATGCACACACACACACACACACACACACACACACACACACACACACACACACACACACACACACACACACACACACACACACATCATTACTTCTCTCTGCCTCTCCCTCTGTTTTGTGGGCCTGTTTTGTCATGGTTGTTGTTTCGAACTGCTGCTGCCTCTATAAAACAACTCCAAACCAAGTCATGTTGCGCAGGCGGTGACAAGCAGGGAGATTTTTCTTCTTTTTTTTTTTATACGGCAATAGTTTATCTCGGTATCAGTGGGAGGATTTAGGTAAATGATCGGGAGTTAATGCTGAGGCTTTGTTTCTGAGGGCGAATTCACTTTGTGAAATAAACAAGTAAAACTCGAAACAAATACAAACAAACGTCAATCATTGCTGAAGCCTCTTTTACAAAACTCCACATAAAATCTGCACATTAACGCATTATAGTGACTCTCTGCTCCTGAACCGGTCCATTAAGGCACAATGTGACATGAGTTAATTAGTTTAGTAATTTAAAAAATACCTCATGTATGTTACTGCATAAAGGAAATAAAGCAAAAGTAAATGGAAAAGCAGAAACCAAGCTAAAGAGACACACTTTTTAAATGCTCATAATTAATCTTTATGTATCAAAAATCAAATTATAAAAAAGAATCTTAAATATAATTGTCGGTTATAGTTGTTTCTGTGTGGAAAACTGATGGCGATCTGCTGAAATCACAGCTGCATTGACACCAGCTGTGCGACTATGGCTTCTTTTTCCTGCTTTTGTCTTCAAGGTCCCATTAATATTACTTTCTTTTTTATTTCTCCGGATTCTAAACATCCTTGCTTCCAAACAAAATCTCCCTGAACGTGTCTCATTCTGGCATTCAGATTTTGGCATTCAGTCTCCGACTAATTTAAAATAACAAATACTTTAACAGAAAGATATTTTAGGAATAGAGGGCACAGACACTTACATTTAATTTAAACTGACTTCAAACATTTCTTTGATTAATTTTTGCCATTGAGTGTTTTTGAATGTATTGCATTGTACGGAAGGTGGACTGTGGATGGGATGAGAGTTCATAGAGTTTGGAAATTGGTGCCTTATTTAAGTTAATTTAACAGTAAACAGATGGTGCACGAGTCAAGTTACAGGACAGAGGCCGGTGGGTCATTTACCCTTTTCTTGATCTGTTTTGCTCAGCTATGACTAGCTGTATGGGCCGTTTAACACCCAGCATTGTGAACAGTTTCAAGTCGCAGAATATTTGGAGTGTCAAAATTACTAAAAAAACAATAATACAGGACAGCTCCCAGAAACACAGAATAATTCATATTTAAGTCGGTTGTAGGATGTTGAATAATTCCCGAAGCACCCTTAAAGCATTGATTTTTACTCATTTCGAGGAACAAGTAACATCCAATAGACATCAGTCTGCTAATGAAAAAGGGATAAAGCTAAAACAGTTACAAACCTGTGCACTGGTGTGGACTGTATGTCAGCTTGTTCTTTTTTTTCAAACTTTTGTGGGGGAAATGTAGCTCTCTGTGTAAGAAATAAGCCTGAGCTTTAACATTTTCTCCTCATGAATTGTGTTTGTTGTGATTTGAACCTTCCATAAACTTTATCCCCCACATGTCTATATTCTCATTCATCTAATTTTTGAATACCCAACCACTGACTAACATTAGGACTAAATGTGTGAGGGAGGTAAGCTCACTGGACCTGGTCAGTATACTTTGACATGAGCCACCACTTTTGCGCATGAGGCCTGTTCGTGTTTGGACACTCTGAAATCTTCTGTGTGTGAGAGAAACTGAATGTTTGCACTTTGTCCACATGCGCTCACACGCACGCGCGAGCCCAGACAGGGACGGCCGCAGATCCATCAGACCTCGCAGTCATCTTGTGAATAAAAAGAGCTGTAATTGCAATCATATACGTGGAGCTCCGGCTCCGTGCGCCACGGAGTGCCATTAGTATCACAAATAAGTAATAATTCGCTAATGACAACATTATGTTGAGTCAGTTTAGGGCCAATTAAAGTGAGTGATATTTACATATGCCTAATGAATCACTGAGCTTGGCAGTTCGGGCGGACCCTCATGAATATTCATCCAGGCATTTCTCCCTTTCGAGCTGCAGTTTATAAACTGAATTATGGCTGATTTGCCCTTTTAAAAAATGAACATGGGCGCATCTCCCACAAGGAGGCGGTGAACAATAACGTCTGATTATAAAAATGCTTTACTGCTGAACTGCTGGTGAGGAGACGGCGGCAGGGTGGCAGCAGAAGAAGGAGGGCCCCGCTCGTCCTCCACCAGCGTGGACTGACATCCATAATCGCACAGGGTCCCACAGAAGCGTGCAGAGGGTGCAGGGAGGCGCTCTGTTTGGGCTGGAGGTAGTTCATCTTCACTTCGGGTCATTCTTTAGGCGGTTTGCTGCTCTTCTCTGGGCCCAGCAGGCCGTGACTTCTCCGTGTTTGGCCTCTCTGATGCGGAACAAACAGGCGGCTCCAGTTTGTGGCCCGTATTGCGTCTAATAACATTGGGGCCCCAGATTTATTTATCATGAAATTAAGCATATGTATGTATGTATGTATGTATGTATGTATGTATGTATGTATGTAT
>JABUIW010000010.1:13285799-13307614 GCA_013363375.1 Menidia beryllina | reverse complement strand
TATGTATGTATGTATGTATGTATGTATGTATGTATGTATGTATGTATATTGTCATATATAAATATAACAATATATGTATATATATATGTATACTTTATTTACTTTTGACATTATGTCAAATGATGGTTTGTACAGAACTTCTCACATTGGTGTCTCTGTTTTGACTCATACGTATCTGCTGCCATCTAGTGGCTCTTCCTGCGAAGTACAGTAACTCTATCAATAACGTCCACATGCTGCCCTTGGAAAACTCTGGGAAGCTTTTGAAGCTCCTCACAAATGACAGATTAAAGTAAAATCAATCCTGAAAACATTTTTCCCTCATTGTCCCGAAATGGAGCTAATGTCCTGTGTGAAACACTTTATTTAGGTGCCTAAAGCAGCACTCATAGTTTGAGTTCAGAGGCAGAACCTCGCTCACTGTCACCATCCTGGTCTCAGACACGCAGACACTGCATCCGTTCACAATGTTCAACAACAACAGTAACTCCATGAGTTAAAACTTTTATTTCGTTTTAGTGTTTCACTGAAAACAAAACACACTCTGATGGGAAATTGAAAACTTATCAGATTACCATCCTTAAAAAAGACTGTAGTTCAGTAACTTCAAAAGATTAAACAAGCACTGAATTAGTGGCAATTAGTCCCTGATCAATGCCAAAGATTTCCTTTTGTTTACTTTTATAATTCAAGTTGTTTCAAGTGAGTATCTTTTCACTTTATTTCCAGCCAAATGTTTGCTTGTATTTGTAAAATAACTATAAAGGCAACATACTGTCAGCTGACAACTGTTTTATGTTCAGTTTTAATAGGATTAAGGGATTCTTTTTCAGCTAAAATGATAATCAGAAAGATTTTCTTTCTTTTAGTGCACGCCATCTTTCTCCAGAGACTTTTTATCAGTACACAAAGCTGACGTATATGACTGATGCGTCTTCTAGTTTGGACAGTTTGAGGCCGGGGAAGGGCAGAGTACCATCGCTGCCCATGTGTGTCTGGACTGTGTAGGCCTTAAGTGCTGCTCCCCAGTCCAGCGCCGAGCTGTGGATGATCCCCAGCCTGACCTGCTCGTGAAACGCTGCTCCCAGCTCCCTGCCCAGGAAGATGTCCTGGATCTGAGACGCGGCCGGAGCGTCTCTGCTCGTGTCCGCGCCCAGGTCCATGTTGGTGTCCCTGTCCCTGCTGTATCTGTCTGCGTCGAAGAGGAAATCATTGTCTATGTCCGAGTTGGCGTTTAAGTCTGCGTTCCAGGCCCGGTTTGCTTCGGGGCAGTGAGGAAACGGCCTCTCCGGCAGCTTTATCACCGTCAGCCTCTCCAGGCGCTTCACGGCGAAATGCTCGTCCGGCGGCAGGCCGGACGCCGCCTTGGCTCCCGTGGCGCCGCAGCGGATCAGCGTCAGATGCCTCACGTCCGAGTTGTTGAGCAGACGCGAGACGTTGGGCGGCGAGGTGAACCAGACGGTCAGCGTTTTGATCTCGGCGTCGGAGTGCAGCTGGGAGCGGACGTCGGTGCAGATGCCGTCCGTCAGGGCCGAGGCGCTGCAGGGCCGCGGCTCCCGGCTGCACGAGTAGTACAGGAAGCTGCTGCGCGTGACACAGGCCAGATGGAGGTCAGACTGCAGCCGGCCGGCCGCCGCCGCGCACAGCAGCGCCAGCAGGAGGGAGGCGGGGGGGCGGAGGGCAGGCATCACGGCTGGAGGAGGGCCTCAGGCAGCATTCTGAGCCGGGAGGAGGCTGCAAAAGAACGGAGGTGGTTTCAGTGTCTGAGCAGGTCGGCATTCAGAAGGCATTCAAAAGGTCACAAGCAGGAAATCGGGTCACAGTCTAATTGCCCCCTTTTTTATTTGAATCTTCTAAAGTTGCATTTTACATTGTCCTGTTGTTTGGACTAACAAGACCCAAAATTAAAACCCAAATTCCGAAATCACAAAGAAGCTGAACATTTAATGAGGATAAAATAGTTTTCTTGAGCCATCCACAGCTGTGAATACAAAAGCGAGCTCCATGTGTGGCCGAGAGTGAGTGCGGACGTTTTTTTTGGAAACGTCTCGGTTTTCACAGTTGCAGCCCCTTTTCAGTCCCGTCTGATAGACTGAGGCTGGCTTTTGCTCTTTTTCAGTGGCTTCTTCTTGGCAGCTCCTTCTTCTGACATTTGTCCGTGGTGAGAGTATAAACAGCCTTGTGTTCTATCAGCCAAAACCTTCAAGTCCATACGGGATAGTGATAGGATGGCAGTTGTGGTGCCGACAGGCAGATTTTATCATCATTAGTCCAGGCTTCCTGCTGTGGTGTGAGGCTGGCTGGCCTGTTTTCAACAGGACTGTGCTCACCAGTTCTAGTTCTAAGTGGAAGTTTACATACACTCACATGCATACCTTTGTCAAGTTTAACCTTCAGTAGAGTATACCAGCTGTATGGATGTCAGCTTTAGTGAATCAAGCAAACATCTAGTGTCATTTTTCAAATATAGTATTTTTCATCTACACAGGGTACAAAAATAAATCATGAACACAGGCTCTAAAGCTCAAATAAAGTATATCTAATACTTGATTTAAAGTCTTACCTTGACCTGGAACTTTAGTTAGTATCAGCTATCAACAAACTTGAATTCCCTGCTTATTTATTTGGCTACTTTTCAAGGAGAGTTGCTTCAATTTGATAGTTTCCTGGATTGAACTCAAACATCTGGCATATATTATAAACAGGGCTAAAATCCAGACTTTGCGGAGGTAATCGTAAAATCTTTTTCTTTTTTTCCTGATATCTGCCTTCCACCCACAGCTTTGGAGTGTCATGGCTTTCTGTCAAATGAACACATTTCTGTGGTGGTTTCCGACTCCACTGTACTCAGTTTTCATCTCATCCTATATACATCTGCCACTTTAAATGGATACAAACAAAAAAGGGTGAAGGCATGAGCACCATGTTGAATGGTACTACTTTAAACTGTCGGCCTTTTGCTCCAAAAAACACTCCAGTGGTCATTCTTAAACCACTTAATTTTGTTTTGTTCAGGCCAATAATGTTTAAATTTATCCAGAAAGTGTACCCTAGATCATGATGGGAGAAGTCAACAAAACAAAAGGATCACGTCCTGAGCTCCTGACCTGAAATATGGGTTCAGAACACCAGCTACCTGCATCACTCTGCTCTGCAAAAATCCCCTTCCAAAGAAAGGTTTGCTCTGTTTTTGTAATCTTACCTGACACCTTGCTGGCGGCGATTGGTGTTCATTTATGGGTGAGTCATTGCTCTTTAAAAAAAGAGCTTTATGTGGATGTTAAATCGGGGTGGGGGGGGGGGGGGGGGGGGACATGTTTTCAGTCATATGAAAAAAGGAGCACAATCTTGGCAGGCGACATGTGTGCTGAGCTAAAAAACACATTCTGAGTGAACACTTAGTGTCCCCACCGTTTCAGCCATCACACATTGTATCACACCCGGATCCAAAAGCCATCAAGTTCTACATGTTGCACGATAAAATCAGCAAAATAGCAGAAAGTAATAAAGCTGCAAAGCACTATCAGCAAAAAATCACCTTTCAGTCACACTTTCAGTCCCTAGCTTGTGACCTAAAACACGTGAGATGAGAATAAGAAAGCGAAAATAAATACAAAAACTTGTGGAATTCCCCTTTAAGTGGAGGACCTGAACATGAACACAACAGCGTTCTGCTTTGCAACACTCCACGTTCATGTTTCTTGCGCCATCCCTTCCCTGCTTTTACCCTTATTTGGCCTTTCAACGTCAACAAGGGGGGCGGGGGAGAGAAAGTGGGTATTTCTAGCAGGAGCAATCAGGACAATAACTTAATTTTTAAACATTTAAGGTGCTATTTAAAAAGCTTCAAAATGGGACAAAATCACAGTGGAAAATGTCTTCTTTTCACATTACATCTACATGCTCAAATAGGCTCACATATTTAGAGAGGAAGTGATAAAAATGTCGGAAGTAATACAGCTGAACCTTAAAGGATCATTAATTCAAAATAGCCCCACATGTGCTAGTTGTGACCCCAACAACACATTAAGTTCCAGTTACCCTGAAGCATAAAATTCCCGTACGTGTGGGTGAAATGAGCCTTACAGTGAAAACAAAGAGCTGGGATCCAAACAAACCACTCCCAGCTCAGAACATTAGACGTCAGAGTCTTGCTGCTGGAAATTTGAGTATTATGCTTCCAAGCGTCCATTAAGAATTTTCTTTGCATAGCTTGAATAAAAAGGGTCACTGGACATTAGTACAGCTGGTTTAGATCACATTCAAACCTCTGTGGTGGGTGTGTTCTTCCCTAACCGTGTGCGTGTTTGGCACTGGAGGCACTTATTGAATTTCTCTTCCTCTAGCTCTCTCTCTCTTTCTCACACACACACACACATACACAATCAGGATGTTATAACTGAGGAGACTGCTTTTGGATTCCAGAGAAAACACTGTTTTGATAGCTTGGTGGTTTAAATATCTGGGTAGGTTTGCTGGTTTGGCAGAGATATCAGAGCAGGAACATGCCTCCCTGTCTAATTTTGAAGGCTGGACAGCGTTGACCACAACATTTTTCCGCTGACCTTTAGCTGCATAGAACAATCGTTATGTTTACTGTAACTTGCTGTGTTTTTCCGCAAATATTCTGGGTCAGTTCAGCTCGATGCTTATCCCATGTAGGGAAATGTGAAGACAGTGCTCAGACTGTTGTGGCTGAGTCAAAATTTTGAGGCTTTTCTTAACCTTAAATTAAATTGATTGGTTTCAGTGGAATTTGATGGCATGGTAAATGTTCAGGTCCAGTAAAAATGCAAGTTTAAAAAACAAAACAATTATTCCTCTGTCTCAGTCTAATAAAAAAATCAGTAACATTAACATTTTTTTTCTTTATTTTTTTCTGGTGGCTGACAAAATCAAAATTTGAACTAAATTAGATTATTTTTTAAAAGTTCAAGAATGTGTGCCCCTGTGTGTTCCCCGCCTCTCGCCCGCCGTCAGCCGGGATGGGCTCCAGCCCCCCCGTTGGTGAGAATGTTCTTTTCTTTTGAAGAACCTTTTTCTGGATTAAGAGGAGGTGCTTGTTATTGAAATTTTAACCATGTTTATATTGTGTGATTAATATTTCAAAACGTTTACATTTTAAAGACTTAAAATCGGGAGACTGACCTGTCCCACCCTGCAGACATGGGCTCTCCCTCCACGTTTTTCATTTGGCCTCAGAGGACACGAGAATGTCGGGATCCTGCAGAGCACATACACATTTGGAAAAGTGAATAAATCTATTGTAGATTCAAATGCACTACCCAGGAAATGTAAATGTAGCACTGATAGGGACCAACAAATTTCCCTCCGCCTAGTACGTCAGACTTGACATCAATGATTGCTTTAAAAACTACATGAAATCAGATGACCAATCAGAAAATGAGATAACTGAAACATCTAAAAAACATCACACATAAAATTAGATGTGCTTCACATTATCTCAAACTTCTGTGCCACGGTTTCCGGTCAGAAACCAGACATAGTGACCTAATCTGCATCTTCTGACCTGGTCAGTTTTAAAACGTGGCGTTCAATGTCTGGTACGTCAGCATTTCTGCCACAGAACCCATTACTTCAAGAATTTTCTGTCCATTCTGGACAGAAAAAGGATGAAAGTTTTTTTTTAAAAACAGAAACTTAACAAGGCGAGTGCACTGACATCGAAAGTGTACAAGGGAAAACATTTTAAAATAATGTACTTTACGTAACTCAAACTAAGGTTTCCCAGTTGTCACCAGGGACCTGTGAACTGTCTGTTTTAGATTAACAACAAACCAAAAAGATTTGTCTTTTTTTTTTTTACTGTTTGTTAGATTCTTGAAGACCCATAAAAGAACAAAGTCTTTGAAACTTGAGGTGATTTTACTGATGTAAAAGTACTCAAAGAGAATCCACAATAACAGCATCACATTACATCTTCTCCCCCAAAAACCCCAACAGTGTAAAAACAACGGCCCTACCAAATCAAATGTTATCCTTCTAACTCGGTCAGAATTGGCGTCAGGAGCGCAACATTATCCCCAACCAAGCAGAGACCTCTGAAAACGGGGTGAAACCACACGCCTCAAACCTTCATGCCTCAAGCTAAGACGAAAATGAAACAGCAACAACACGTTAAACAGCCCAAACTGTTTCCTCCAAATCTGAGATATTAAGCAAATGTTGAAGCAAAAAGTCCATTGAAGATGAGAAGTTAATCATGCTGATCTCCTCATGACAGCACCCAACAGAGCCTCAGACTGAGAGCAGCCCTGGAAAATATTTTGTATATAAACCAGCTGATGATGAGAGGAAATGTTAGTCCAACTGTAAAGTGTGCAGTGTTTAGGTCCCGGTATTGTTCTCTCTCAGGCAATATATCCAGGCAGCCCATCTTGCTGCGCATCTTAAGGCTGAATGTCCCTTCATTTCTGTGTCCAGCAACATTCAGACTTTCCGACGATTACGTAAACATTAGAGAGAGTCCAAATATCTGGTTTTCCAGTGATTCATGGGCTTAAAATGAGTCGTACGTCAGACCATGCAGTCTCTTTATGAGCCAGCGATGTAAATTGTTAGGCTGTCATTAAAAGCACTCCTAGGTCCCCTCTACAATACACACAGAAGTTTGTTTTTTTAAAGTCTGTCTGAGTTCAGAATTGTCTAAATATGTTTTTCCAAAATGTGAAAATTACATAACATACTCAGGAATGCCACGTTATGTCATGTAATATGAGAACAGCAGGCTCGGCTTTCAGATGCGCTCTCAGAGTTACAACAGAACAGAACCACACAGCTGAAGAGCACAGCACCAGCTCACATGAGGCTCCGGATCCCTCAAGAAAGGTTAGCCAGTCGTCCTGGTTTGAAACTTACCCTAAAAGTCCTGCTGAGGAGCTGATGTGTAAATGCCAGTTGAGCGCCGGGATGGGGAGAAAACTCTCACATCCAGCTGACGTCAGGATGGGGGAAGTGTTCCTCAGAGGAAGCTGCTGTGGAGTTCAAGGACCTGTTTGAAACAGGCTTGTGGACCCCAACGCTTTTAAAGCATCTAAAAAGTCAACCTCTGTGAGGAAAAGTGTCGAAAAAAGTAGACAATGAACCTTTACATTATCTGGTTGAGAGAGATGTGCATGTAGGTAGAGTTCATTGCACAGCTCTCTGTGAGCAATGCTAAGATATCTAACACACACATCACACCACATCCACTCTACTTTAAATTCTTTGTGAGTGAAGAATTACTTGTCCTCCCCTTTTTCTACTCCCTTGGGTACACTGACCGCTGCATACACAAAAAGTACATATTTTGCAATTTCCAGTTAAAGTTGTATGAGCGTGAGACAGCCTCCGGTGCATTCATGTTCTGCCGGACATTCCTAAATAAGGACTAAACCCAGAATTAACGATGTAAAGTCTGACTTGCAAAATGCAATGTGACTTTTGTCACATCCTAGTTGACTTTATCGTCAAGCATACACAGTTATTCTGCTGCCATTTTTATTTAAGCATTCATATATTTTCTTTAGACAAGTGAAAATATATTGATACGGTATCTTCACCATTTTATGAGTCACCTGTACTTTTAAACTTGAATGTTTTTACAATAATAATGATTAATGTTATTCAAGGAGTACTATGAGAATAACAAAGGTTTATGGGAAAAGGAATTATTAAATTGTACAAGCTAGAAACATTTGTCCATATGAAGATATCCAATGAACTTAGATCGGACTGTGTTAATAGGCAATGTCCTCTTAAATTTTGCATATGGTTTCGTGCAGATACCCTCTTTGAATGCTCCTGGATCACAAGTGCTTTGTGTTCAGTTGAGCCAAAAGTGGCGAATGGGGCCAAAAAGAAATGATTCAACTGAATAAAAAATATTAACAAAAAACTTTCTTTTCAAAGGGTAAAAACATTTACGCAAAATCTACCAAATCTTTTCAGAGTAGCCATTCGTTCTCGTGCATTGAAAATCCTACAGACGAGCGGGCCCTGAACGCCGTATATCCGGAAGTGATGAATAACGTGATTTGGGAAACGCTGCCTTGGTTCTTGGGCATATCCTGAGCTCCGGAGAAGCCACGCTAACGGAGCTGCGAGCTGGGTTTGGTGAGCCAGGCGGGTAGTGACGGCCGGAACACAACAACACGCCGTCAGAGAGCTGTCCTTTCCCCCCTAAGTCAGAGAAAACCCGCTCTGCCCAGCATGGATATGGCTCGACTATCTCCTCTTTTCCTGTTTTCCCTTTGTGTAAAGGGTCTGTTGGCCAACGGTGAGTTAGCGAACAACTTATTTTTAGTGTATCTTTTTTTCAAATGTATGTTTTGTACAATTCCCTGGGATATTCCTTCCTCTTCATACGGTTTTAATGTTAATTTAAACGCGCCTTATGTTACTGTAGGAGACGGGGACGAGTGGGAGGCGTCCTGTCTCGGGAAATTCGGTGAATCCCGGAGGAGGCTAGCATAGCATTGTTGGGTTATTTAGACCGAGCGGGTTTAAATTACATTCAACAACTCAAATAAACTCCCTCTCGAATTGTTTATGAGCCATTGCAAAGATTAATCGAGTCTTAGCTTCTATTTTTCTTGACATCGTGTGAAAAAGGATGAATTGAGCTGCCTTTTTGTGTTGGGCTAATAACCACTTTGGACCTCGGGATCATTTTCCTCGCAGGGTTTGCAGAAACGAGCCACTCAAGAATCCTGCTCGTAAAGATTTTGTCCTTTCCCCCCCCTCTTCCATTTCCTCTTTTATTGTTTTCAGTATTACCCAACTTTCTGCTCTCAGATTTTCTTTAGAGGAAGGTGCAGGTACCTTCAACGTGTGTGGCAGAGGATGGGAGATGCGTTCAGGTCCACCTGCATCCCCCACTGGAAACGCCCCCATCACCAGCAGATCTGGTGTGCTGTGGGAGCCTGTTGGCGTGGGCTGGGTCTGCTTGAGTCCTTTTGTAGTGGGAAAATGCTTCCTGGATCAGAACCACAGGGAACCCAGAGGCACAGAGGCTTGTCTTGAGTTTTATTTTAAAAATATCCAGACTTCCTGCTGCCTTCTTTGGATGCCATTTTACAGACCTGGGCCTTAAGAAGAGATAGATCTGTCATTTTAAGCTTGTTGGTGTGATGTGGGTATGTGGGGTCAAAACAGACGGGAGAAACAGGCAGACCCTGAAGAGCTTTCCGGTCTCTGTCTTTATATCTGTGTCACTTACTTGGGCATACTTCATGTATTAACATTTTAGTACAGGCTCCTTTTTTATCCCACTGCTCATCCAAGTGGCCTTAGACATCATTTAAAAATTCTGATAATCTAAAAGGATGAATCAGCTATGCTTTCAACTAGGCCAGAAGTTCCGGTTTCCTTCTTCTGGAAATTTTGGAGCTTGCATTGTCTCATCAAACGTCAACAGAAAAAAAAGCGATATCATGTTTTCTAAGCTACGGTGCAGCAGACTGAGATGGAAATCTTTTCTTTACATTCAAGCGTGGCTTTTGGGACACCAGCAGGTTGAACACGAGTCTGTTGACTTTAAAATGGCTCTTTTTCAGGTTCCCCTTCGATGCAGCGTCGCCTGTAGCTGTCCAGCACAGCCAGCACGTTTTAGCTGAATGTGCCGCAGAAGGGGAATTGAAATCCTTCTTAAAACCATGCCTATCCTAAGGGCTCCCGTCAGTGGAGACCCGGGGACATTTTGCTGCTCGGTGTCGGTTAGAAGAAACATTCCCTATCCACTTAGGCCGGATCGATCCTCTGCTCAGGCTGCTGCCATAATGATTGATGTCACCAGCTCAGCCATTTGGCACTGGGCTTCTTTGGCTTTTTCCCAGACAGAAAAGCTTCTGCTTACTGTCTGCAGAGTGAATTTGACTCATTTCGACATCTGTCCGCAAAGCGTTGTTCTCCATTTAATGGAAGAACAAGCAACCCTCCCTTTTGAATCATGATGAACATCATCCATCAGGGCGGCTTTAAGAGCACCTCCAGGTTTGATCCGAGCTCCCACGTTACTGAGTTATTTTTCCTGATTGGTGAAATGGTCCTGAACACGGTCTGGCCCAAGAAAAGTCCCCCTGAGCTCGGTTCAGATTGAACCGAGCTCAGGACCGAAAGCCAGAATAGGAAACGAGCCTGTGGTCTGCAGCAGGAGTGTGTTTTCAGGCTCTCCGACCGCAGCACCGAGCGGCGTGAGCTCTGGACGCTCTGCAGGTTTTATAGGACCGCAACCCCAAGCTGTTGAGCCGTCGGGGGTCAGGTGTGGCCTTCAGATGCCTGACTGGGCGGTGGGAGGTTGTGGGTGTCCAGAACAGAAGTGCAAGGCCACCGGTTTGCTTTGCCCTGTGGGGAGTGCCTGTTGTGTGGCGCAAAGCAGTCGGTGAGTCATGGCACGTTGTGGTGCTTATGAGTGGGGCTTTTCTTGAAAATAAACCCTTTGCTCTACACCTTTTGAGCTAAACATGGCCGGTCCTGCACAGGAAGGCCCGCTAGGCCCGTCGCTGGTTGGAGTGTGAGCCGGGCCTCACTTTCAGCTGAAGCAGGAGGAAAAGGCTTTCCATTCATTTGCCTCTTTTTCGTACGAATTAGAAATAAGTTAAGTGACTAGAATAACAAGGAGGAGAACACACACACACGGCAAAAAAGAAACTTTAAGCTGCTGAGGCGGCGTTTTTTTTGCACTGCCGACAGATGCTATCTGCTTTCTCTTCCTGCTTTTTTTTTCGAGATGTTTGTGCTTCGTTGGTTCAACCACGTCTGCTCGCTGCTGCTTTTTCTCTACCTCTTTATACGGAGCTGCCAAACTCTCTGTAGTAACAAACCGAAGCATTTCTGCTGAATCAGTCCAAGTGTTGTTTGTTCACAGGAGGTTGTGTGTTGTGATGCTGCTGCCTGTAGTTTGGTTTGGGCCCTTTGGATTATGATGGTGTTATAATTCTGGTTTGTGTGTGTGTGAGTTTGTGTGGGGGTTGCGGTTGACACCCCTCAGGAACCAGCTTTACTGTTGTGGTTGTCACTTCTTCAGAGTGTTCGAGCCGCCGTCTGTGTTTTCGCTTTCAGGTATTCCCGGAACATCTGAATGGGCGCGATCACGTGCGCACGCCTGTTAACTGCAATGTTTTCGTACTTTTTGTTTAATCACAGCCTCTTTACAAAGCGTGTGACTCACCCGCGCGAGGGCGTGTTTGGTAACGTACTTTCGGAATTTACTGAAACCAACCAAAGTCCAGTTTCACAGATTGACTGACAAATGCAGGCTCCCTGTCCCGGTTAGTCCTCAGGCAAACGATGGGCGCTCATCTCCGGAGAGGCACGCGGGAACATGCTCAAGCCCTGCACTATTTAATGTTGAGCTGCTTTTTTCTGTACAATTTCTTTTTTCTCTTTGCTGCTTTGGATTTTAGGGAAGTTATACCACAGAGAAAATGTTAGGAAGTTGCCCAAAGTATGCAATATGTGAACGTTACGCAGCAGAGATGGTGAAAAAAAAAACTGTTTTTCAGTAACCCGTTTCAAGATATTAAAGTCTCTTCCTTTGTGGTTTGCCTCAGCTCACCTCAGGTGGAGCTTCAGCGCCCCCACTCTGCCCTCTAGTGGCGGTGACGGCAACTGCAGCCTTCGGGCTCAGCCGCTACTTTTATTTCCCCCCTCTGTTACTCCATTTGATCTTCAGTATGTTTCCAGTCTGAAGCTTGTGCTTTGTGCCTCCACAGTGGCGGCCCCAGCTAACGTGTCCCTTCAGTGTTACAACTTTAACAACACCCTGACGTGGGGTTACGACGACATCAGGCCCGGGCTCCGATTCAGAGTGGACATCAGCTCAGACATTGGACTGAAGGGGTACGGCCGTCTTTATTACTAATCTGTAAGACGTTACCCAACTCATTTATGCAGGATTTTAGCTGTATGAGTTCAGAAGTATGAAGTTACCACAAACGGCCACATCATACACATGGGCACACATGGACATCACCCCATCCCTTCCTCACAAACACATACATACACACACCTTTGCTCACCCAGATTTATTGTAAATTTCACACACCGAGGTGATAATGAAAGAAATGGACTCCTACACTACAAAGACCACAGGCCGGTCATTTGTCAACAAGGAAAATTGTGTGCACCGTCTCACACAGTTTAACCAAGGCCTCAAACTAAAATCTAATCATTTACAGCTCCTTAATCCTTTGACTATGCATGTTACTTAGTGGGATCTCTGGCATATAAGGCACAACAGCTTGCCATTAAGTTCAGCCAACAATTATAAACTCTTACACTATTTTACACCATTCAACGCACATGCGCATAGGACAAAAATACAGCGTTTAGCTCCAGTGAAGCGAAACTACAATATCAACGCAAGAGCCGCGCGGAACCGGGCAAAGAGACGCCGGTTGGCCAGCCCTGTATGGATCATTTGGGAAATTATAGCAGGGTTATAGTTTATGCAGTCATTTTTTATAGCTCCATCAGTGTTGTAAAACATTATCGACTCATTCTGACACTAAAAGCATTTGACTGTAGTGAATAGAGTTGTTTTTTTTTCTCCAGGTGCAACGATACAATTTGGGTGGACCAGCCCTCCTTAGAAGCCAACATTTCCTTTCTTTCGGATCCGGGAACAACGTACTCCCTCAAAGTGACAGCTGTGATTGGTCTGAATGAATCCGAGGCCTCGCCTCCGAAGGGAATCATATTCAGCTACTTCCATAAATCCCCACTGGGCCAGAAATGTGAGTATCAGTCATAGTGTTTTCCAGTCAGCCCACAGTGACCACTGAGATGAAATGTCAGTGTTGTGTAAAGTCCAGATGACTTATCTAATCATGAATGCCTTAAATACTGACTGCAGTCCAGTTTAAGTGTGCTGGAAATTTCTGTTAGGCCACCACCACCACCAAAAAAAAAAAAAAAGACTTAGTATAGGGATTTACTTACTTGCATCTTATATTTGTCATCAGCTTCCGATTTTATACGTTTTAAAAAAGGTTTACCCCCCTGGTCAGAGATTCAACAGTGTGTCTACGGTTCCAGGTTATCTGGACCTGCCACCTGTTAGCCTGTCCTCAGAATCACAGGACAGAATCCTGTTCAGCTTCGAGCATCCCTGGCTGGTGTACCAACGAAGGCCGTCCCAATGCAGAAAGGCGCACACAAGATCCCAGTGGAGGAAACAGCCAAAGGAAACCCTCAGAGCTTTCCTGTATGAGGTCATCACTCTGGGAAAGGTTAGCCCCCTGCCTCCTGTTTTTATGTCTCTGGCCGCTCTCGAGTGTTGCTTTGTGCCGACGCCGACTTCAGCGTGCCTCACCTGACCTTCACGAGCCTCTGTGCGCAGGAGGAGAAGCAGCACAGCCTCCTGTGTGAAGAGAGACTGTGTAACGGCTCTCTGCCGGTGGTTCCAGAGCAGGACGAGCACTGTCTGAAGTTCAGTGGAGAGCTGGAGAAGATGCTAATCAGTCCCAAACACAGTTACTGCACCAAGCCTCCCAAACCAGCAGGTGAGCAAAACTCCGCTTCTTTATCTGTTTTTTTTTTGTTGTTTTCTTTTTTGTGTGAAAAATCTTTTTGAAATGATATCGGTCCGGCCGATGTGACCCGGGCTCAGTAGCTCCTCACTTAGCTCAGGCCACCATGTCTGGAAATGAAGGTTCCCACCTGTTTCAGATCACACCCACGTCTACGTCTCGGTCGGCCTCCTGGCCGTGGTGGCGGTGGCGGCCGCTGTTCTCCTTATGGTTTTCTGCAAAGTGACCAGACCCTCAACTCCCCTGCCCAAATTCATGGTGTGTTCGCCCCGCCCGCCATGACCTCCCCCCTCACCGGAGTAAGCTGTCGTTTTTTAAAATGGCTGTTTTCTGTTGGGTTTGCCAGCAGAGCGGAGCGCCGGCGCAGCGGGGGACCATGCCGTCGCATCAGAACTCGTTCTCCTCCGTGACGGTGGACAGGCCCCTGCTGTCCACGCCCGAGTCGGACTCCGGACCCGAATCTCCCCCTCTTCCTCCGAACGGATCAGCCGAGAATGAGCACCGCATGCCCCTCCGGGTCCCGCCACAGAACCCGGAGCAGCCCCGCCCGAGCGGCCAGAATCCGTCCTACATGCCAGGCAGCAACCTGGAGGAGGAGGAGGAGGAGGAGGAGCCAGCGTGCCCCGAGGCGTGCTCCTCCGGTTATGAGTCGCGTGCCGTGTTGGATGTTTTGGAACCTGAGGAACAGCACGAGGAAAGCCGTGGCTGAGGCTCTGGTTTCGCTTTAAAAAACAAAAGGGGGGGGAAAAAAGCCGATTATTTTCCACAGCGTACACGTGTCCAGCACCTTGTTCCCCAAATGTCCAAATGAGTCCTTTGTCCTTCCAGGAGCTGGCTGTGACACCCGCTCTCTCAGAAACGGCTCAGGATGACTTCAGTGTCCACCTTTCATTTTGCTGTCCTGTGGATGCACTTACTCTCTTAACTAAATGCCCCCCATCCTAATCTGCCTTAAAGCTTTTGGCACTTTAAAGTCACAGAGATGTGACAATGTTACATTTCTCTGAGCTGCTGTTAAGGAATTCTTTTCAAACGTGAGAGTTTGAAAGAAAATCAATTGGTTGTTTTGAGTTCAATGTCAGCACAGCCTTGTAAAGCATTAGTACTTAGAATTGAATATTAAGTAGTTTGGTGTGGGTTGGAGCTCAAAATCCTTGCCTGCTGACATGTTTTTTTTTAAATGTTTGATGTAAATACATTTCTGCTGGCCACACCATTTCCATTTTAGCCTTGCAGCATAAACATTATGTCTTATTATTTACAGCGAGGAGGAGCTGCAACATTGTCTTTAGTTTGTGTTTTTATTCAGTCTAACTGATTCAACTTAAGCACCTTGGGCTGTAACTGATGAAATACCTGAAGTGAGGGGAGGAGAAATGCCAGCAGCCTGAAAACATATCAGAATGAGAGACTGAAGAAAACGAGCAAGTGACCGCAGAGCTAAAACGCCTGCGGATTTACGGTGAAGAAAAGAAATGGAAGCGGTTACAGTCGCCTAAATACAAGCTCTGATTTCCCAGTCTGAAAAACAGAGCTCACACAAATCAGAGGCGGCGAACGGTGTCCCGTTCAGGCCTTACGGGACACCGGGACTGAGGTGCTTTGCTGCTGAGCCGTGGCTCTTTGGTTAAGGTAAACGTTTTTGGTTGTGAATTTGTCGTTACTTATTCTCTTTGCATTTGTGTCATGCCAATAAACTAAGTGCGAATAAAAGCTTCTGTCTCGTGTTCCGTTTCAGTCGTCGGCGTCCTGTTTAAAATCCTCCCAGTCATGCGGGGAAGTTGGCATTTCAGTGACACTGAGCATCTAGCTTATTGCTTACCTGCGGCTCTATTGAAATTGGCCGCATCTGCTTCTGTCACATGCTTTTAGTTTTAAGGGAAGAAGCAGCCCTAATAATGATGTTCCATGACATTTGAGCCATCCTGTGTGTTCCTTCCTCCGAGTCAATCATTTGTGACCGTGTGCACATCTTTTGTGAACCTGTTGGTTTCCTTCCTCTTTACTACATGTGTGGGTAGGGAGGCCTAGTTTTTTTGTTTTGTTTTTGTTCCAGTTCCGGCTGTTTTGTGTGCGAGTCTTCAGCTGATCTGATTTTCAGAGTGGATTTCTGGTAAGCTGCTCCAGGTCACACCTGCCTCCCAAGTTCTGTAAACTGAATGACTCAGTAAAATTTGTCCACATCAACCTGACTTAATCTCTTTTAAATGATACATTTTTGTGTAAAAATCCCCTAAAAAGAAAGTCATAGACAATAAGTAAACGGCTTTATGGCAATTTTTTTATATGTTGGCGTAGCTGGGTTCGGCATGGAGTGAGAAGCTGGGAATTGTTGGGCTTCAGAATCCCGTCTGACCTGCTCTGTTTTCATTAGCGCTGTCAGATAACTGTTGGGATTTGACGCTATATAAATAAAATTTAATTAAATTTGAGCTTTTTACCATTTTGGAACGATGTGGCTTTAAGGACGTTCTGGCTCTGTGCACAGCACACAAAGCATTTCAGCGGTTATTTTGGACTTTTGTTTCCTGTACCACCCCCTCAGCATGAGGGTTATTGGTTCAAATCCCAGGGACCATGGCCCTTCTGTGGACCGGGGGCCTTTCTGTGGACCAGAGGCCGGACAGGGGCCCTTCTGTTTAGAGTTAGTTTTCTCCTGTGTCTGTGTTGGTTCTGCAGCTTCCTCCCACCATCCAGAAACATGCATGTTAGGTAACTGAACCCTCTCAATTGCTACCAAGAATGTGAATTAAAAAAAAGTTTCTGTCCACCTAAAAATGTGATCGAACGTTTGCAGGCCTTCATTTCTGCCTGTGGATCAGGTCCATTTTTTAGAGACCCGTCACAACAGTTGGCTCATTGGTAACCCTTCTAATAAAATGCCATTTCCTCAGATATCCTTTAAAAACAGAAGCTATGGAGACTGCCACCCTGCCAAAAAAGGCAGCGTCTCTTCTTATTGGTTGGCTCCACAGGCCTGATCAGATAACACTGAATTTCGAGGAACCCTTTAAATGGACTCAAATTAGCGTACGGCCTGATGTCCCTTTTTACTTCAACTCTTTGAAAGAAAAAAAAAAGCAAATTTTTTCAGGGCATTTGAGATAAAAATGTCTTTGGTGACTTCTAATGTTCTGTGTGAGGAGACAAAAGTCTGTCAGAGGCCAAAAATACAAGGAGAGGTCAAATATAAAGAGTAATTTACACAAATGGGATTCTGATTTATGCTCTGAGGGATGTTACAGTAGCAATGTATATTTAGAAGCTATTAATATCTCCTTCATAGATCCATTATCAACATAATCAATAATTAACCCAAGTGGAAACATGAAGTGGCAGATAAGAGGTGAATCAGGTGTGATAAAGCGCTCTGTGTCACACTGATATAACAGGCTCATTATGTAACATGTTTCCAGTTCATGTGTGATGCTGCCAGTAAAGGCTTCCCAGCGGAACCAGTAACAGGCACTTCCAGCTGGATCGACTGGAAGCGGCTCTGTGTGGCAGTTCCTCTAAACTTTAAGGGAACAGATCACTTAAAGTGGTTAGCCTCATCGCCTCACAGGTTCTGGGGGGGGGGGGGCAGGACCTTTCTGTGTGGAGTTTGCATGCTCTCCCTGTGTCTGCGTGGGTTCTCTCCCACCATCCAAAAACCCGCAGGCTGATTGGACATTCCTCATTGCCCTTAGGAGTGTGGGTCCTTGTGTGTCTCTGTGTAGCCCTGCAACGGACAGAGTTCACTGACAACTGGGTTAGGTCCCCCCTGAAACCCCTTTAGGTTACAATGAGCGGTTACGATAACGGATGGATGAATAAATAAATAGATAAATAAACAAACAAATGCAATGCAAACCAAGCACATTGTCTTGGATTAGTTGTTGCTCAGATCTCGGATTTTCCCGCATCATTGACAGAAGCTGTTTCCACATATCTGCTTCGCGTCCCTGATCTTTCCGTGGAAATGACGCAGGCTTGAGAAAAGCCTTGAAGTCGAGCGTCCACCAGAGAGCACGTGATGACTCTGTGGAGTCGAGGCCAGCCGGCGGCGCGCAGCGACTCTGCGCCGATGGATGGACTCGTCATCGCGTTTGGGAACAGCAAGGCTGCCGGTCTAAAACTGGAACAAAGAAGAGGTACCACGAAGCTGGAGCCGGGCTCCGCGTCCCGTTACGCGCCCGTGGCATTTAGAAGGGGGAAGTCGGCGGGGCTTTAAAGGCGACGGGGGCTCCTGACGGCATCACACCGGCCTCCACCCTCAGCCTCAGCACCATGAGCCGCCTGCTGCTGGGAGCCGCGCTGCTGGGGAGCCTGAGCATCCGGGGGACAGCACAAGGTAGGCAACCCAAGACCCACACCCACCCATCACTGGACCGGCTCAGCCCTACTTCACAGTTCATTAGTAAATGAGCTCAGGAAGAAAGGAGCATTGATTTCAGCCGTTTGTGGGGCAGCTGGGGGGTGTTTGGGTGGACATTGGCAGAGCTTTAGTGTTTGTAGGAGTCTGTTTTGGCTCAGAGTTGAGGAGAAGAGAAGGGGGGGGTTACTGTGGGAGCAATTCAGGGGTCCAGGCTGGTTCAGGCTGGACTCTAGCCAGGGGTTTTGACCATGGATGGAGATGAAACTCTGTGTGCAGTACCGTGAGTCTTCAGCATGTTGTGAGACTGTCTTGTGTTATTACAGCCAGCATTAAGGTATAGCAAAGTTTTAGTTTAGAAACTGTAGGTTTTTAGTTTCTTCTGTTTTTTCACCCCAGCAAAAGGTCAAAGCTGACATGGTCACTTAGAAAAAGGTTTAAGTGTTTGGGTTTGACCAGGTCTTGAAGCTCGAAGCTTCTATCCGGCCGTGTCTCACTGGACAGACGTCCAGTCTGGAGGCAGCCGCCCGTGGCGTTTGGATCCTGTCATGAGTTGGTGCTTAATGACGGTTGTGGTGTTGCAGAGTTGCTGGAGCCCCCTGCCCGGGTGAGGTTTGACTCCACCGACTACAGAAACATCCTGCACTGGACCCCGTCCAATGCCAGCTCCTCGCTGCTGTTCAATGTCCAGTGGAAGATGTGAGACACACACACACACTCACTCACCCACACACACACGCGCTCCCATTTAGCCGTAAAACGACTCAGATGCGGTTCATCTAAAGAGCTTTTAGAATTTTACTGTTTGTTCACCGTTCAGGACAGAGACCAAAGGCGGCTTTGGTGGCACTTCATTTTTTAAAGCGTTCTTTACTCTTTTTCTATGTTGGGATAAGTCGATTTATGTTATGACTTATGTTTTCTGAAGATCACATCATAGTGACTTGTGATTATAATAAAACAAGATTTCTCTGTATCATTATCATGAACCTACCTTATCACAAACAATAAACTCATCACGATTTATAATTTGGAGATAGTGAGGTTCCACCTTGTGTGAAAACATGGTGAAAAGTCAAGAGTTCAGATCTTAGTGTAAACAAGTATGCATA
Source organism: Menidia beryllina (assembly GCA_013363375.1). Classification (NCBI taxonomy): domain Eukaryota; kingdom Metazoa; phylum Chordata; class Actinopteri; order Atheriniformes; family Atherinopsidae; genus Menidia; species Menidia beryllina. The sequence goes on along the minus strand of JABUIW010000010.1, from coordinate 13,288,616 downwards.
AAAAGCCACTGAAAACCAGTGTGCCTCTCAGAGCATAACGCCTTCAAGTGCCCAGCCTCCACCTGTAGGCCTAATGGCTATCAGACTGCCTCTCTTTATCCCAAAGCCGACGTCTGTGTTTGTGTCTCTCCCCCCTCAGCTACGGCGAGAGCCAGTGGCTGGATGCCAAAAGCTGCCAGGGCATCCCCAAGCCTCAGTGCGACCTGAGCAGCGTCACCTCAGACACCAGGGAGTGGTACTACGCCCGGGTCAGCTCGGTGGCCCCCGGCGGCCGGTCGGCCTGGGGCCTCTCGCCCCGGTTCAGCCCGCGCTGGAACAGTGAGCGTTCGCCCTCCGTCCTCCAGGCTTTGCACAAACACAGGGGGGGAAAAAGCAAAGCTTGCACAGCCCGAAAGTCTGAATCCAAACTGTAGCTGTCATAAGGCTGCAAATGAGTTCAGTATTTTTTTTTTTGTGCATTTCTTTAGCCAAAATCAGTCCTCCGGGGCTGAAGCTGAGCGTCAGCAAACAGGGGATCGTTGTCCACGTGAAGCCGGCCCGAGCGCTGGCCAGAAAGATGCGCACCGAGCTGCACCACAACATCTTTATCACCCCCACCGGAGGGGAGGAGGTAGGCACGCCCCCCTTGATCCATCAGAACAATTACCCGTCTTTGACCGGAAATCATGTTTTTTCCAAAGCATAATCAAGGTAATCAATAAATATAATATATTATAATATAATATAATGATAATAATTAAATATGATATGATATAATAGAATAATAATAAACATAATTAATCATGATTGTGATGAATCCTTGGTTTGGTTTAATTCCTCTGGGTATGCAGTGTTAAGAAATGCTGCACACCCGATCGTTTACAGCCTGAGCTGATATGCGGTAGCCGTCCTGTTACATAACATCCACCATAACCATAAAAACTAAAGGTCAGTTTGTAGTACAAACAATCAATGCGTACAAGCACACGACTCCACACACGTGGCCAAACAGCAGAGCTGTTGCATCATAAAGGTGAAAGGTCAGGTTACTCCGGGCGGTTTGTTACAGTGCGCTTCAGTTTGAGCCGTTCACCAAACTGGAGCTTCAGGTTGTGAAGGATCCATCAGTTTCCATCGGCTGCTCCACCAAAACATCACCGAGCACGTGGAGGGAGGGGTTTAGGCTCAGAGGAAGTAACGGAAATGTCAAAATTATTCTTTTTAATTGGTTGTAAACGCAACAAAAATGGGATTTCATGTTCCTTCTCGTCAGCTGTGACTTCTATATGAGGACTGACAGACTAATAGTCTCCAAGATAGTTTCCACAAAGTAAATTCAAAACTTTCTTACCTTTTTGCTTTTGCTTCTTGGCACAATATTCGTACGGCAATTCTACATTTTTAAGGGACAATCCAGCTCAAAGTTGAAGTATTTTCCTTAAATCGGAGCCCTAAATCATCCAGCTCTGTGAGAAAAACAGAACTGATGGAGCTAGTCTGCAGAAAGCAGGTTTTTTCTGGACTGCCCACAGCTGATTGTAATAAAGGTAATCACAACAGTTTCAGCCAATCAGCCGTCAAATATCCAGATGTCTTAAACAGAGCTACGAACAAAGACAAAGAAAATACCTTAAACGCAACCTTAAATGTTTCAATTTAGGCTTGAAGGCCCAGTGTCAGAATCATGATTATGAAACAGAAGAGGAAGAAGGAAAGGGAGAAGAGGTGGAAGAGGAAGAGCGGCAGAAAGAAAAAAAAAAAGCCAAAGGAGAACTAGGCTAATCTAACGGAGCGGAGGGGAAACTTTGGCCCGGTCCACATGCCTGCGGGTAAACCTATGGCTTTCCTCCCCCCCCCCCCCATGCAGGAGCTGATCCACATGGACTGCTGCTCCCACAAGCTGACCCTGACCCACCTGAGGCCCGGCACCCGCTACTGCCTGTGGGCCCAGAGCCTGGTCCCCCGGCACGTGAAGAGCAGCGCCCGGAGCCCGCCCGCCTGCCTGACCACACCCTGACCGCCACGCCGGTGAGCGCCACCCGTGAGAATAGCTGTGTGTGTGTGTGTCAGATAGTGTGGCCGGCCGGTGAAAGGCATCCCCTCTGTAGTAACAAAAGAGCTCCACATCAGGTGTCAGGCTAGCACGGCCTGAGGAGAGAGTGTCTCCACAGAGGCTGCGGTCGCCTCGGCCCACCCCGCCCTTTGGCCTATTTTTAGACGTGCCACCTCAGGAAGTCGACCCGCGCCGGTTCATCTTTCCTGCCCCTCTCTAATCGCCATCTCTTTTATTCTTCCCGCCCGTAGCCACGGCTGCAGCTGCAAACATCCGCGCCTGGACGTCTCCACGCCATTTGGGAGGGAACTGTTTCCTCGAGCGGCGTCGTTCCAACTGGGGGGTTACTGAATGTTTTTCTGGTGGTGAAAACGATCTCTGTCTTAGGGATGCAGGGAAAAGAAAGACTTTGTATCTCCAAACTCTGACGTAGTTTTCCAGATTTCCCACTCGTGTGTCCATTTCCAAATAAAAACCTCAGACCTTTCTACCTTCAGACATCGCATTGGTGCTTTTGTTTGTGATGAGCTGGTACTGAACCCCCCCACCCCCCTAATACAACTGACTGGATATTTCTGCTCATCCTGATGAAATAAAAGCAAAACACAATAAAGATCCTGATTTAGACTTTATTCAAAAGGTTGTTTTTAAACTCGATACTCTTGATCAATCGGGCATGAAATAACCAATACTGAAAGGATAACAAAAGCTGCTCGCTAGACGAAGCTGACCCCGACACAGTCAGTGTGACAGACACCGGGGGTGTTTGTGTGTGTGTGTGTGTG
>JABUIW010000010.1:13249162-13280799 GCA_013363375.1 Menidia beryllina | reverse complement strand
CGATCTGCTGCCTCCGCCGCCCCTCCTGGTGCCCTGTCTGCTGACCTGAGGGCAGGCTGATGCGGTTCCCGTCCTTCAGCTTCAGGCGGGAGCGCTTGAATTTGCCTTTCCTCTTCTTCACGTTGGGCTTGTCTTTGTTGAGCTGGAAGATGAGGATGTTGAGCTCCCTCTCCAGCACGTTGATCTCCCGCTCGGCCAGCTGCTGCTCCCGCCGCTTCAGCAGCTCCTCCTGAGACTTCTGCTGCAGGGCCGCCCGGGTCAGCTCCTCCTCCCGGGAACGCAGCTCCTGGGGGGGAGATGGGCAGGTGTGTTAGGGTGGAAGTGGAGAAAAAAATGGCTGTGCTCCCCCAGAGTGTATATCATCGCCTATCAGTGACTCCCAGTCATGCCTCTCACATGTTACAGCAGTTTTAACTGTATGTTTCTCTAATATGAAGACCTAAAACAGGAAGGATTATTAAGAGAACTTCATCCATAACAAGTCGGTCCCAGGAGATTACACGCTTTTGTGGAACTATGCTGCAACAGCCCTGTCTTATAGCTTACTCTTTCCTCCGTTTTCCATTGAATTGCTCTCTGCTCGGCAATAATAATCCTTACTGGATGACTTCAATAAAGCAGCTTTGCGGTCAAACCACTCCAGCCACCCACCAAGACACAGATTACCGAGAGATATTTACAGGAAATCTGCTGATTCAGAGGCTAATTATGCGGGTAATCTTGAGACGTTTGTGATGGGAAACTGCTCAAAAACATTTCCTCTCTTAATGTGTGACGAGACACTAATGGAGCGTCATGAGGCTCAGCAGGCTGATAAATGCAGAAAGGTGGTCTACCTGTACGAGTAAACCAGAATGAAGCTGAAAAGATTTGTCTACATCACACAAAAAGGGGCAAAAGAATCCCCTGTTGTCTGGATCCGTGCTGGTCCTGCTTCTGTAAACGCTAATTACTCTCCACTCTTAAGCCAGCGACGGGAGACTCGCACACAGGAAGCAGATTAAGGTCTTAACGTGGGGGAACTACGCCGACGCACCTCAGCATTAAAACACCCAATTAGCTTATCCACTTAAAGCAACTTTTAGATTAGACTTTGAGTCCATAGAAACTGCCGGGAGCAACGCCTCGTAGCTTGCCCCGATGGCTGGTGCAGGCGTTTCCACGCCGACCGATGGGAGGGCGATGGTACCTTCTCTTTGGTCCTGAGCTCGTCGAACATCTCCTGGATCTCCACGCGCCAGTCGTCCTGCATGCTGTGGAAGGAGTCCTGCGGCATGGTGGCCATCACCGCCTCCTCGATGGCCGACAGCTGCTCCAGGATGCAGGAGAAGGAGGGCCGCACGTGAGGGTCCTGGTCCCAGCACTCTACAGTTACCGTGGCGGCAGAGAGGCGCAATGATTTACCGGATTCCTTCGTGGTTAAATCACAATTAGCGGTGTGACGTTTTGTGACAAAACAGTGATGCCGATTTCCGTCCGATAGTGAAAAAAGTGACTAAAACACACATGTGAATGTAACACTGTCGAATCAGATGCAAAACTACAGCTCAGATAGTGATCCGAAGCGGGTTTAGTGGTTATTTTGGTGGGACTGCGCTTTTGGGTATTTCGATGCATAACTGTTTAAGGATTTAAATGAATTTAGAATATCAAATAAGTTGGAAAACTGTATTTGTCAAATTGTGATGAAAAGAGATTTCTGAGCCTTTAATTTCTTTTGAAGAGATTTCTGTCCCAGAACAATAAAAAGTAATTTTCCTCTGAATATGTAGAACCAAAACAACTTTTGCTAAAGTGATGTAGTAGTAGAAATAAAAAAAAAACTTTTAGCTACTGTTTGTGTGTAATCTTGGTTCTATAGACAGAATAGTCCATTCTAAAGAGTTCAGTTCAGTGTAACAGCCAGAGCTGTGCAGGGATCTGTCCGCCTACCTTCCATGAGCTTGGCAAACGGTTCCGGGCAGGTGGAAGGGATGGGCAGCGTTAATTTATTGACCGCGACGCCATAAGCGACGGCCAGGCCGTCGATCCCTCGGTACGGCACCTCCCCCGTCAGCAGCTCCCACAGCAAGACGCCGTAGCTGGAGGAACCGAGACGAGAGTCAACAAAAGCACCGGGGGGAGAGGGGGGGCAAAGCCCGGGACACTTGAACGCACCTCCAGACGTCGCTGCCTTTGGAGAAGAGAGAGGACTTGATGACTTCCGGGGCCATCCAGGAGTAGGTGCCGGCCGCGGACATCTTAGTGGTTTTGTGCCACTCCCGGGCCAAGCCGAAGTCGGTGATCTTCAGCGTCTTCCTTCCAATGTCGTCGTTCTCGATTACTTCAAGTAATAAAACTGTAAGAAAAGATAGACAATTAAAGCGATTATGCTACATTGTGGACCGAAGGAAAGAAAGATGGACATACGCGATGAGGATGATGTCATGAAGAAAGTGGAAAGAGGCAGAGACAAGAGTGGGAGGACAACTGTGCAAGATAGAAGATGATAGTTGATATTGCAAAGGGCCGTCAGTGGTATACGGCCCATTTATTACCGTGGTAACAGAAGACTGACAGCTCCACAAAGCAGCTGTCCTCCAGTCTGAAAACTGCTTAACACATCAAAGACGGGAGGAATTCTCCAAACCTGCCCGTAACACTAGACCTGGCCTGAGAGCAGCGCCACAGCCCGCCGACGCATGAGCTCAATCCTATGAGCACACACTGCTTCAATAAGAAAAGACTGACCGACTTCATTATGTGTGGAAAGTCGGAAATCAAACGGCGCCCCCCCCTCCTCGTTTCACCCACTGGAGCCTGATCTAGCCGTTCTGCTGTCTCCATTCTGGGGATCCTGCTCACAAGGCGCATCGCTTTCCAATCATACATATATTTATTTCCACATATCAAATGAACATCAACTAAGAACTCCAACATGAACGTGTGAGAAAGTGGAAAGTTTACGAGACAAGAACAAAGGGAACCTGTGTTGTGTGTTGTGTTGTGTATAGGAATTATGTTCTATTAGAAATATGTAGCTGTCTAATTTGCACTTTTTGAACAGAGATAAACGGACTTTGGTTTCCCAGTCGCTCACTGACCTTGAACACACTCCTCCACATCAGTGAAAAACAAAACTTTTTCTGGATTTCACTGTGGTGAACCCTTTTTTGCACTTCTCCTCTTACAGCCGGCAGGACGGGCACCCGTTCCCAGTCCTGCGTGTTCATGGTTCTGGAGGCGTTTGGGAACGCCAGCCCGGCCTGCCCACAGATGCGGGAGGGAAGCGGGAGGTGGCAGCTGACCCGGGAACCCGCAACACGCTCGGGTAGACGCGCTCCATATCCGTGAGCCCAACGCAGAGCAACTGGAACAGAGCAGCGCGGACAAAATGTGCACTTCACTAACAGGAGCGGCAAGGCTCCTTTTCACAGGGCGGCAGCTTTCTCCCACCATGCCACCCCGCGTTCTGCAGGACAAGCCGCTACCAGCAAAAGATTCTGCGTTTATCGGGGTTTGTGAAACATAAATGGTCCTTTAAAAGCCGTGTTTACACTCATGAAGGACTAACTCTGGGGCCTTGGAATCTTTAACTACAGCGAAAAAGCAACAAAAAGTAAGAAAAAAATCCTCAGAAATGAGGATGACCATCAGTATTTTTCATTCCTGGAACGAATCAGAGTTATTAAAGACGTCTCAATCTGATGTTTGTATTTTCCCCAAGTCTCAAACGAGCTACAAACCACCTTAGAAAGAGCACAAGACGGCATAGCTCATCATCTCAGACCTGCCGCTCCCTCTTTCGTGGAATTTACTCTCCAAGTCAGACTGGCCTTTCAGGACTGACATTTGGATTCTAATGCTTTGCTGAAAATGGCTTTCTAACCTCCCAAATCAAACCAGCTGCCGCGGGAATAGGCACTTCCGGCCAATAAAGCGGTTCGGATAAAAACTTGCTGCAGCCACAGGTAGGCGGGTGACAACCATTTAACTATGAGAAAAATCAGGAAGCATTATCAGTGCAGAGAGACTCCTGCCAGTCCTCATTAATAAAGAGGGCCACCGGTGCCATTACAAGCCTCCGGCACCGAGGGGATCCTCTACCCAGGCTGCAACAATAGGAATTCCATTACAAACAGGTTTCACTGGACCAGTGATATACTTCAGCTTCCTGTTGTCAAGTCTCCTCTCAGTGATTCCAAAGATTCCTCCCAGCAGACTCGGTGGGCTAATAATGACTTAGGATGGCTTGGTTACACAACCTGAGGAACAGAGGTTTTGGGATGAACTTGACCGTGCTGATTGGCCTATAGAGTGTCACGCCAAATACTTCCTTTGTAGCTCCGTGTTACTTTAGTGTCAGCCCTCTAGAAATGTCGCATAAAAGAACCAGCTAACTGTCTACATGACTCCACGCTGACGTGATGCCACACGAAGAGCACCGGACGGCCTCTCTGCTCCTTTAAAGCAGCCCGTTAGCAGCCAAGCTAATAACAAAACAGAGCCATAGCTAGAAAATTTCAGGAAAATGTCAGTGAATTTGTTAACTTTTTTCTGTTTACAGTCAAAGCCACGTCATGCTGTACTGTGAGCTTGTCCTATAGATGTGTATTCTGTGTTCAAGGGACTGACTCAGTATATCAACATATGAATGGATGTCAAAACAGGAAAGAGAAACTTTTATATATATATAAAGAAATCTAATGACAAACTAACATGTTCCCAGAAAGGCTGTCTAGTGGAATAAATATCACAAAAATCACTGCCAGGTTAAAAGAAAAGTGAGATTGAGAGCCGCTATCAGCCCAGGGCCGACAGGCTGTGCGTTTCAATCTGACTCCAAACTGACTGACAAGTTTTCTGGAGTTGATGGAACCACTGGTCCTTGGTGTGGTGTTTTGACGACACCGGACAGCCGCCTCGAGAGGGCAACCGCCATTGCCGTCAAGAAATCGTGTGTGTGTTGTTCTCACAGTGTGGGGTTCCCCGTGGGTGTGGAGATTATTACAGGACGGGCTAACAAACGTCTTTTATGTCAACAAGATGAGCATCAATCCAGAAAAGAAAAACACAAACTGTGAGGTGTCTGTTACCGGTGGCCTCAACGTGGGAACACTTCCTCCTTCAGTCCAGTTTCAGTGGCTCATTTCAGAGGAGTGGGCATACTGCCGAAAATAGCAAAAATCATGATTCTGTCATCACAGTCATGTGTCATTTAGATGTAGTAATCGCTCAGTGATCTTTGTGACCGGGTGCGTCTAAAAACACATCATAACTCAGACCTCCTCCGCACTGCCGCTTTTTCCCCGTCTACATTTTCTCACTCTTTGAATAGAAAATGTTTTGAAGAGGACAACAGCTCGGCGCAATTGGAGATGGATATGCCCCCAAGGCAGACCCCACCCTCGGTCCAACCCCCATTTAGCTCCCCTTTCTAACAGCGGATCTCGAGGCAGACCCATCCTTCACGGTGGGACAGTGGGAAGATCAGAAGCAGAGCTGCTGTCTTCAAAGCAGGTCCCACGCTTCTTTCCTTTGCCCCCCCGGAGTAAAATAACTTTTGGGGTTTTTTGGACTAAAATGAGAACGAATGCACATTGTTTTAAAGGTTTGAATATGACATCTAGGCAGTTCTTAAACGTGTGTTAATCCAAGGCATTTTCACACCCAGAGAGCTGCTATTAAAAAGTGTTTAAACAGCATGATTTTTGACAAACTTGGTGGGCCATTACAACAACTTCCCCGTTGCCATCTGCAGTGTGAATGTAGAGAGAACAAAGCTCAGCGGGAGAACGTTTCAGTCCACCATAAAGGTAAACCTTAACCTTTCCCTCATATCTCTATATATATAGTCACATTTTGCTACCAAATATACTTCGAAGTAGCTTTATTTGCTCTAAAAATTCTTCAGAACTGAACCTAACAGTTCGAAATGAGGAAGATCCCTGTAGTAAGAAGGAAGCGGGGTGATTAACACACATTCACTGGTTTGTTTCTCCGGGTGGAGATGAGAATGCCCCCAGGCATTCTGGTCGATGGGAAAAGGATCAGGGCTAATAGTTGGCTAAATCCATCTATCATGGTCACATCTCTCTCTGGGCCGTTTGTTGTTTGTCTGCCCTCTTCCTCTTTTGGTTTAGGTCTATACAACGTTTGAGTGAACCCGTAGCTTGGCTAATTAAAACCTATCAACTGTTTAAGGTGTGCCGCCGGTGCCTTCTGCTGTTTGGGCATCCATCATTGCAGCGGGGAGCTGCGGGCAGGAATGCAGAGGATTGGTGGGTTTTTGAAGGCAGCTCTTCTCAGCTGTGGGCCCTTTTCCTTTTCACCCAGCCCAGCAACAATAGGTGCAGTCAGGGAGAGGTCATAAAAAACACAGTGAAAGCATCTCAGCTCCTCCTCTCTCCCCTCTGCCCATTCTCTTGTCAGAAAAAGACAGGCAGTAACTGTCTGTGTGTCACCAGGGGTAATTGTGGGAAGCCAGAGAAATTTGCCCCGCAACACCTAGTTCCCGTTAGGGCTACTTTACCTTGTAGGTTCCACTTATTCCAGAAAAAATGTTACGCAAGACAAATGATAAATTAGAGGCTAAAAAAACATTCTTATGGAAACCTTTATGGGCCACTTCAAACTTTGCTTTGCTCTCCTGTTGTGCTTTTTATTCAGTCCAGCCAATTAAAGACTAGATTTCTTGAGAGAAGCTTTGGCTGTGCTGCTCTAGAGAGAAACTGTATTTTCATTCACACCGGGTTGTGCAACAAAACAGTTCTGTAGTTTTTAATTATGTCCTTTATTGTGACTGAAGCAAAGATAGGGCTGATCTGCTTTTGTCTACCAGGAAATAAACCTGATTATAGCGGGGATAGATCCCGTTCACTGGACAGATGTTTGTTCAAAGCAACTTATTGTAATCTGTTTTTCTGCCCACGTTGCATTAATTCCCTACTAATTATTTGTCGAGCCCCTTTAGTTGTAGAGATGGAAGCGACAGCTGACTAATCATCTGCACTAACAATCTGTACTTGGTCCTTTAAACAAGTTCCCACTGAAGCTTAAATATCAACATGTAGCAGAAAGGGAAACATTGGTGTGACCCGTGAGAGGCGGGAGGAGGGAGGGGAATGGGCACGATGAAGCCAGACAATAGCTTCAGATTGAAGGGAGAATAGTGTGGCATGTGCTCTGAACGGAACTCCATCCGTTTCGGTGGCATTGGAGCACACATTCTTGGCATACTATGGCTCACACAAAGATGCAAAACTCCAGAGCTGATGTAGGTTACGTGTGCTGGCTGAGGGCCAGGTTTCAGAGTGGCTTCTTGCACTTGCTGCTGCTGCTCTGTGGAGTCAGTGCCTGTGCCAACGCCAAGAAACAGGTTTAAATCAAAGTTGTGTAATGAGATAGAGGGGAAAGATGAAAAATAACTGGTTGTAACAAATAAATAAAGGCAAAGTAAGCACAGGAAGTCTGCAAATAAAACCTTTAACACATAGGAATTAGTAATAAATGTTCTGCAACAGCTGCTGTGTGCATAGCTGAGATTCAACACACAAAAAAAAGTCTTTCATCATTTTGAGTATATTTACAGACTCAAATCTACCTGCCAAGCAACTACAGTGCAAAGGTTTATCAGAGCGAGATTGTGCGCATTAGAAGCTTGTAACTATGTCCCCCGAACACATATCAGAGAGAATGGAGTCAGAAAATATTTGCAGGGATAACTTTTTTGTTGGTTTGGATCCTCTCAAAGAGTTGAATTTTCGAGCATTATTAGTTTGAAGACTGCCGGCAAAGAAGCAGACAGGAAAAATAATACACAGCAAGTGGGAGCCGAATGGAACAGGGAGAGGAAGGAGAGACATAAAGTAAGAAGGGAAACCCCCTCAGTTTGAAGCAATAAAAGAGTACCGCTGCTCTCTGGGAGATTAAATATGAACGGAACAAAACAAAACGAGGGCTTTGAGACCCTCCGAGTCCTAGCCATTCTTTTGGCCGCAGTAGCCTAGCAACCGTTGCTTGACCAGTCCATTGTGTAAACGTATGTTAAGCTTTTATCCCTCATTAGCAACATTCCTCCCTGCAGGCCGGGATTTTACAGATTAGGTTGAAAAACACAAAAGAGATTGAACAAATCTTGCTGACTTCCAACATATTACTTTACAGGCTAATCATTGATCAAATAGCCGAATGTTTGTCTGTGTGGAGCATGTGTACATTGTGATAATTGAAAGGCAGAGTAGTTCAGCAACGTTGATTAAGCTTCTCTGCTCCTCATCTGTACACATGTACCTGCTTATTTTTGGTTAACACTCGGACGGAACAACTAGATAAAAAAAAAAAAACAGGTTGCTGGTGGGAAACCGCTTATCACAGTTGATCTGTTTTCGTTTACCCCCTGCGTGGATCCTTCTGACTCCCTTTATCTTTAAAACTGGCTGATATACTGAGGCATATGGACTCCAGGCCCACAGATGCACCAGCCTAGTCCTGAACTGCATCGCTCTCCAAGCGGGGAAAAAACAAACAAAAACAACACACCCCAGGGAGCCGCTCGAGTGTTTGTGTGTGAGAGTCTTTTGTGAACTTACTGGCCCAGCTCTAAGCAAACACACGCAGCTTCTTCCACCGTCCTCATTCAGATATGTATGCTGTCGACTCATGTTCAGACCTCTGACCCCATACATTCCTCTACGTGCGGCCACTGACACCACCGCTGATAAGGTTAAGCTTCTATTTTTGTCACTTTTTGCCAGAACGGCCCCAGTATTTGACCCTTGTTTGAGCATTATTCTGCCAACGCTTTTCTTGATTCGGCGACAGGTTCAAGTTTAGCTGGAGCCCGGCCCCTGCAGCGAGCTTGTTGTGGACAATTTCTGCCGTTTCTAAGTTTTCCCTCTCTACTTCAATATTAAACTTTCTCTGGGTCACAATGAGCTGGCTAAACAAACACTGACCTGTGTTAACAGCACCGTGGCTGTTCGGGGGAGTCTGTTTGTGTATGTTCCCCAAACATCTGATTAGTGAAACAGCCTAAACAGCAGTTAAATCCTTTCTCCCCATCTGCCCCATAATTAAGCGCTAATCTTCATCTTGAATAAGACTTCTCGCAGGGTTGTTCTCCTCTACACTGTTTCTAACAGGTAATTAATGGGATAAAGACAACTGTTTTTAGACAATGTTTATACTAAATGTTTTAAAAGGCTACAAAGCTGTATCTTAATCACCTGGATCTAATGCATTACAAATGACATTGGCTTGAAAGCTGTGTTAGCTGAGGATTTTGACAGGATCTAACTTAAAGCAAAGTCTGAGACCTTTATCGTGTCTGCAGATCATATCCAAGGTTAAGATGCCACGATAATCAGGGAGTTAGAAGCTGCTGGCTCACATCTCCAGGACCCTCCGCATCAGGGCAACTCTACGTCTTTCAAACCCAGTCACAACGTCTCGACCCACAGCTCCTGCTCAGTGTATCACAGGTACCCCCCCACACACATATTAACGCACTGCCTCTCACAGCTAGAGATAAACAGACATCATTACACCAGAGCTGCTCCACACATGGCTCCAGGCCGATAAGAGTCTCCAATCACAAAAGGGAGAAATGGTGTTTGGAGTCGTGTTACACACATAAACACACCTGAGCTGCAGTGAGTGGTCTGTGTCACTGGGTATGTGACTCAAACCCTTTTTTCTCCTCGAGTCCCGTCCATTCATTATTCAGTCCTGGGAAACTAAAGTTTGCTGGCCTGTTGTCAATTAGCAGAACTGGCATAATAGGCCTGCAGCTCTGAACCGAGCGGAGCCTGTGCTATTACAGAGAGAGCGCCTCCCAAAAACTGAACCCACCAATTTGCTGTTTGAGACAATACTGCTGACAGTAGTAAGAAAACTGTGAAGACGTGGCTTCCTGGGTAAGCCATCTTTCTCCCTTTCACAAGTGTCATCGTCCTCTGTGCCACTTCTTCGTGTCCTGCGAACTCTGTGGCTGTTTAAGCCCATGACCCGGCGGTGTGTGCAGAGAGTGTCTCGTTATGTGTTTGGTAAATCACTGGCTTTATTTGAACAACATCTTGGCTTTCAGTGGAGAGGGGGCTGGGAAGGTGAGTGCGTGTGTGTGTTTTAAAAGGATGCGGTGGGGGGTTCAGTGCGGCCCAGCTGAGCAAACTCTTCACTTTAGTTCACATCCTCTCGACGGCATCCCCCCACCACTTCATACAGCGCAGGCAGACCTACTGCACCGCTCTGAAGCCGCTCCAGGAGAGGGGCAGCGCTCTGCCGGCAAGGTGGTGAAACCTATGTGGATTACACGCTTTCAGCAGCTCCAGCTGGTGCTGTAATAACAGTGCTGCGTTATCATAATAAACAATGAGCCAGAGATTTATTTCTAAACAGGGCCCTGTGTCAGTGAGGACACATTTAACCACCACCAGTTGCAACATGCGCCAAACTGTTAACCAGAGATTGTCTGGGGTGGAGGAAAAAAAAAAAACAAGGGCTTAAGTGTGTTCAAACTAACCAGATCATGGAAAACACAGCTAAATATGTGTAGAATAAAGAATGTGGCACATATTCAACAGGTGAACAGGTCCCAGAGATGCCTGAGGACCTCCAACAAGTCTGTCCACAACACACACACACACACACGCTTCAGTCTGTGCTTACTGTTGCTAGACTTCAGGTCACGGTGGATAATTGGTACCACGGCCTCCTCGTGTAGATATTGCATCCCGCGTGCGATCTGCACGGCCCAGTTGACCAGGATGTGTGGAGGAATGCGCCTTCCGGTCAGCGCTCGGTTCAGCGTCCCCCCTCGAGCGTATTCCATGACCAGGCACAAATTGGGCTCCTCCAAGCATACCCCTTCCAGCTTAATGATGTTCGGGTGCTGGAGCATGGAGAAAAGCTTGGCTTCCTGCTTCACGCTGCCGGCCGTGGCCGTTATGTCCTCGTCCGGGTCATGGCGAGCCGCTTTCACCGCGACCTCCTGGTCGTTCCACGTGCCCCGGTAAACTTTGCCAAATCCACCCACGCCTATGATCTCCTCCAGCACAAGTTCGCCGAAGGGGATCCGGACGGGAGGGCTCGGGACCTGCTCCGGGACCCCCACCGACCCCGCAGCCGCAGGGAGACGGTAAATAGCGGGCTGGTAAGTAACATAATTGGAGGGGAAGATCCCGACCCGGTGGTTGATCTTGCCCGTCCACCATCCCTCGTCTCCGGAGATCGCGGCGTCCTTGGACAGGACCTCCACCACGTCCCCTCGCCGGAGGCTGAGCTCGTCCTCGCCGCTCGCCTCGTAGTCGTACGCGGCCGTCCACAGGGACCGAGTGGGGCACAGCGGGGCCGAGTGAGCCCACGCCCGGCCGGTGGGGGACTCTGTCCAGGCATGCTCCCCGGTCCCACCGCCGCCGCCCGGCCGCCCTTCACCGTTTGGGAAAGCGGCCTGCGAGACATCCATTTCTCGGTGGCCGTAGCGGCACCATAGGGTGCGGAGCTTTCAGGACAAAATCTAAACTTTAAAAAAAAGTCAAACTTTTTCTAACTTTAGAAAATCATCGCGGTGCCACATTGGCGAGGCTATCCGCAAAAGAGGAGGAACGGTTCCCCTGCGCAGCTCACGACAGATGTAAACTGTGTCCAAAGTCCTGTGGGAGATACAGAGTGCATACAAGCCTCTATCCACGTCGCCACTCCGGTGAAAAAGTGTGAGGGTCAACGAGCAGCTAGCGAGGCTGCTGCTGGTGGCTAAAGTTAGCCTAATTAGTCTTCAGCAGACGCCACACTCCACGGGCTGGTGGTGGAGCAGCGACATAGAGCCGGGAAGTATCGGCCAAGGCTTCAAATTATGTCTGCGAGGACACCATGGCTCTCTCGGAACAGTTTCTGCTTGAGGCTTTTGCGTTAAACCGGCTAAAAGTTAGCCCTTCGCCGAATGGAGCTAAGTTACCAAGTTTCCGCAGGTGCCGCGGGAGGTGCACCTGCACCGTCCGCTCTGGACACGCACACGGAGCCTCCGGCCGGCTGCTTTTCCCCGGCAGGGTCGCTGGTAAAGTGCATGTAGCAGCCGTGTGGCGAAACGTGAAGTCTGCTCGTTTTTCTCTGTGAACCTTTACCGGGAATTCCCAATGCATTCCAGACTTTTGGCTAGCGGGTTAGCTTAGCATAGGTCAGTCCGTTGACTGGTACAGCGTTTCGGGGGGGAAAAAAAGTTGCTTTTCTCCTCTTTAAGACCACTTGCTCCAAAGTTTATCCCTCCGCCGGGGTGCGATGAACGGCTGATTAAATAGTGTGTAAAAAGAGCACAGAACATCCTGGGATTCAAGCGAGACGGTGCGACGGCAAAACCACGAAAAGAAAATCCGTAAAGTTTAATCAAAACAAGCCCCCCCCCCCCACCTAGCCACCGATGTCGCCAAGAGGAGTCGGTCGCAGCAGTGGCTGGACGGAGGACCCGAGGACGCTGTTGGTGAGCTCGGGACTGGCTGTGACGCGCTCTGATTGGCGGGCTGCGTGTCACGTGACCGCTGAAGCAGTCGGGGGGGAGGGAGGGGGGAGGAGCCACTGTAGGAATGTGTGAGGAGAGCACGCTTTCAAGGAAATGATGGGAATAGTGTACCATATAAGGACTCGTGCACACACCCGCGCACTTCCAATGCTACACAATAACCTGATATTCACACTGTGATCACCACGGACACACACATCCTCCACTGGACCCACACATAAATACCGCGTGCAAATATATATATATTTATATATTTATAAAGGCACGTTTGTGTTTGAGTATCAGTTTTTCTCTCTCGTGCAAAACCACTTGGCTGTGCACACTTGCCGAGCACTGAAGGAGGGACGCGCATAATAGAAAAAGATGGATGGGCAGGCATGGAGGAGGAGTGAGGAAGGGAGGGGGCGGTCAGAGCTGCGCATCTGTACAGGCGGAGGAGACGAAGGAAGGAAGGGGGGAGAGAGTCGAACGGGTCAGGATGAGGAGCGCGGCAGCGGCAGCGACGCAGAGCTCGACACTGGGATGGGAAAAGCCAAACGAGAGGACAGCTCCGAGGGGAAACGACGAGGCATGAGAGACGGCGCCCGGGAGACGTGCTGGATCGCTCCAACATGGAGGCATAGCGACGGTGGCATACGTTAAAGGGAGATCATCTCATTGTAGCCTAGCAGCATCATCATCGTCCTCATCATCCCCATCATCACCATCCGTCCGTTCAACCTGAACGGAGAGGAGGAGAGAGGAGGGGAGATGGGCTCCCAGGTTGTGCAGACCCTGCGACAGGGAGTGTGGGCATCCTTGACCGGGGGCTGGTACCACGACCCCGACCAGAACAAATTCAACAACTCGTGCCACCTCTATCTGTGGATATTCCTCCTGATGTTGCCCCTGTCTCTCCATCTGGTGAGTTTTTACAGGAGGTGGGGTGGGGGGTGGCGGGGTGGGGAGGGGGGGGGGGGGGGTACATGACGTTCAAGGCCGCGAGGGTGGCGTGAGGTGTGCAGTAGGTAACGCTCATCCTCGCTGGGTGCACAACCGAGAGCTCAGCAGAAATCTGACTGTATTCTGATGTGTGAAGCCAGTATTACGGGGGTGTCGCAGTATTTTTCCCCGCATGCAGCGAGGGAACGGATGGCTGCCCCTGGATGTGTCACTGGTGGGGCCAGAAAGCGTGAAAGTGTGATTAAATAGGCTCGTGTCATGGCTTTGGAGATGGGTGCACTGTTTACTGAAACAGTTTTATTTAAAAGCTTCTTGACTTCCGCTTCATGGGTGACTTGGACTGAATGACACAGTTATGCTAATGAGATCCTTCTATAACAGAGAAATGGCTTTGAATGAATAAAGTACAGAGCTGCTGCCAAAGGTCAGATGGATGAAGATGTGACTGTAGTGGGTTCGCAACTCCTAATTTCCCATTTCGGTAGGAAGTTACTGAACAAAAGGATAATTTTCTAATGTATGCAACACTTCTGAAAGATTAATAATTTTCTACTTTTATGAAATGAAAGCATTTTCTAATTTCTCTGTTAAAAATAGGGCCTTGTGGGAGCATTTTGGGTTCATTTGCATTTTTCTCTTAAAAATACTTGTTTATAGTCTAAAGAAATGACAGCATCAATACTACCAGGCTCTAAATTTAGGCCCTAGATCTGCTCCTGGAGACATCTAAAACAGCCAGAATTCTCCTCAGAGAAGTGTGACTCATGTAACAGCGTGATGCAGATGCTTTGTCCGATATCCCAACAGTCTTTGCTCTAAGCCTTTCTTCCCACCAGCACCACCAATCCATCAGATCAAATGTAGTGGTTCGCTGAGCTTAAAATGCTCTCGGGTGGATAGATGGGTTCTCAGGAGGTGCCGCAGACCTTGATCAGAGGCTGATAAAACTGTTCCGCTCTCTCCACAGGCCCTGCCACCTACCACCATGGCTCTGAGCATCTATTGCACCTCCATTACCGTCTTCTTCATCCTCATCAAGCTGGCCAACTATCGGCTGCACCTGATGTTCGATGAGGGTGAGGCAGTGGTCCGCAGCAGCCTCTCCGATCTCAGCAAAGCTCAGGAGAAAAAGAGTAATGCCTCGGACTCCTGCCTGCCCGCCAGCATCAGGTGAGCAGCCGTGGGAGGGACGAGTCAGAAATAGGTGACAACTCTGTATCAATATTTGAATAATTATTTTTCTGCCTTCTACAACTCATACCGCTGCTCTGTCGTATCAGTCATTACAAAAACTAGGCCAGAGGGCTAAATCCCTAATGAACTTAATTATTAATATGGGATGTACATTTAGGACTTAGACCTCCCTTTAGACTAATGCCAATAATAGTAGGGTAGCTAACCATTTTTAGCTTTCATTTTTTCTCCGTAAACATCTATTAAGATCAGTCCCGTCTTTCTTTTAGATCATATTGGCTAAATGAGTGAGTGTCTTAGAGTGTCAGCTTCATTTCAGATCTCTAAGCGCAGCTTTCATTTAACTAGAATAAATCAACAACTCCAGGAGCAAGTGTGTTTGCCTTTCACATTTGTTTCCTTGAGTGAAACATATTGATATAGCCCGAAAAAAAGATGAGACAAAATCCTGTCAAGGCAATGTATCATTTCAAGTTTCCATAATTTTCCATCTTTATTTATTAGAAAGAGCAGCACAGTCCCTGACAGTGTTGCCATGACGACGTTGGCTCGAAAGCGTCCCAGTTCAGTGATCCAGGTGACAGTGAAACAGACCGAAACTGACCCCGGACTGATCGGAGTGGTGAGGGCAGATTTGAGAATTGGGCAGTATGAACACACTTTGCATGAGCTGCACTGGGTTTGTATTTTAATCTGGATTTTTCTGTTCCATTCAGGACTCTTCAAAGTCAGAGGAGGGGAAAACTATGGAAGGTACTGCTGATGTTCTATTTGTTTATTTACTTGGTTTTGCTGTAAAGATGTAAATGTGAGACCAGTGATTGGGCAGAGACACAACCAGTCCAGATGTTTTCATACAGAGAATGAGGCATGTTGGAGTCCAGGCAAGATCACAAACAAGTGGGTGCATCAGCATCACATTAGAGGCTGTATGCAGTCCCTTGGTTTATGATTGGTTTTACTAACAGTTACACTCATAACATTTTTTCTAACACTGCAGTAAGCAAGTAGCACACAAGTACAGCTGTTGTTCAATTGTTCAAATTCATTCCACTCATGTTGACAAACATGATTTAGACGAGACACGGTCTCATTTCGATGGCATCCATCATCTGAACATCCATTTCAATGTTGCTATCTCTGGTGTTGAAATGGCTGGAATAAATCAATAAACTGAGTTTAGTCAACTTTGTCCTCAACTTTGACTTGTGGTAGCTATTTGCCTTTGGAATGTTCCAATTTTGGGTTAGCCTAAAACAAATATAAAAGCACCAAGAGAGCAGTTTTTTTTTTAATATTTAAGAGATCGTGTTTTCAAATTTCAATAGTTTCACCGGGGAAATGGGCGCATTTTTTCTTGTGGACGATTTTGAGATAAAAGGATACTGATATGTCAAGGTTGTTGTAAGTGTCAAACTCGGCTCATGATTATTATTGGCAGATCTATTTGCAGATCAGAGATGATTTTCCAAGGCAGAAATGATGGATCTCTTGGGTGTGATTGTAGAAGCAATTGTGGATATCTTTGGCTTAGAGTTCTTTCTGAGTTACTGAATCTTACTGCGGCTTTTATTGACCAGTTGGCGGACAGAAAAGTAGATTGAAGAGGGAAAGGGCAAGAAGCCGGGAATCAAACTGGACCAGGCTGCAGTGTGAACTTTTGAGCCATGATCATCCGATCCTGACCTGAGGACGGATTTGGGATGGCTTTGTTTTGGAACGGGGGGCAGCAGTGTAATTGAGGATTCAGTTTGGCAGCTCACCTGCACAAAACTTTTCACTAGCAAAATAAAAATGCACAAGAGTGGGACACAGTGGGAGCAGTTTTCTGGAAAGATGGCTTCTAGACTTAAAGGAGGTTGGAAATTAAACATATTTTAATTATCATTTGTTATAAAGTTCAGCCTGTGATTGCATTAAGTGAGGCTTTACACATACGTGCTACTGTCAGGGCCAGTCCTCACTGGAACCAAACGGTTCCTCTTCCCTAATGCACTCAATGGCTTCTTAGACAATCTGAATTGACAACTTCCTTTTTCTGCAAACGCATCACTGTTGTTAATATGCTCAGACAAGCAGCGAACTAACAACAAGCCAGTTAGCCTGCCAAAAGCAGCTGACCGCTTCCGGTAGATTTATGACATAATGCACCGGTGAATAGTCAGACTAAAGTCAGAAGATTGAAAAAAGGGACATAAACACTCTGGCGCATTGCATCAAATGATTGGACATTTGGAATGAAAACGTAAGTGTTTGTTTTTAGTAGCAGACTTCCTGCTGTAGAGGTCATGGAGTGGTCTGCTTTATCTCAGAAAAGTGCAGTTAAAGTGTATGCTGTCACTGCAGTTATTTAAAAGGCAGGAATTTTAAGATTGAAGTAATTTTCTTGTTATTAATGAAATCCCCTAATATAAGAATCATGTCACGGCAGGACAGTACGAGACCGCTTCAGAGCAGCCTGTGGAGGGAAGCCCGCACCGGACCCCCGATCCGTCTCCAGACGACCTCTCCAGTCCCAATCCAGACCAGGATGCCCCGCTGCTGCAGGCCCAGCAGAGGCCCCCGTCCCAAGCCGAGAGGGAAGAGGCGCGCGTTGGGTCTGCAAGTGAGATCGGAAAAGCGGATGCAGAAATCACCGAAAATGGAGCTGAGAAGGAAGCGGTGGACATCCAGAGCCCTTTGCCGGAGAAAGACCAGACAGAGCTTGAGAGGACTGTGGAAAAAGACTTGGAGCAGGAGAGAATAGAAGAAAGAGAATTTGAGGATAAAGAGAGTGCAGACAGGGAGACGGCTGATGAAGGTTTGCCATCTTCCAAGGGAAGCGAAGATGAGAGTGAGGAGTGCAGTGAGGGGCAGAAAGAGACCTCGGATGCCAACAACAACTCACTTGAGACTCCGAAAGAAAATCTGGATGAGTTCATTGACATGCCAGAGCCTCCCTCACAGGTAGGCTCTGCTTACACATGAGAGTTTTAAATGTGCTTTGGCAAAAAACATGTCATTGTTTAGCATTACTTTATACTCAACGTGGACATGTTGTGTCTCAGGCTGAGCCCGTTGAAGAGACATACTGTTCGGATGAGATCGAGGTGGTGCTTGTGGATAACTCCAGCTCCCCTTCGTCCGCTCACCTGGATAACAGCGACACAGTCAAGATCATCATCACTATGAGCTGTGATCCTCAGACTGCGGCTCAGCTGGAGGAAAGCGTCAAGCAAAGCCTTCTGGAGAATGCACAGGTTTTTTTTTTTTTTTTTTAAGTGAATTCTTTTACCCTCTCATGTCTGTTTGGTCAAAGCAAAATTCAGACAGCATTACATATCATTATTTGCAATGCTCTCATTGAATAACTAAAGTCAAATGTATGATTTGGTGCAATGCACTCCAGAAAAATTGGTGTTAGGCAAAGAAAGTCAGCCAAACTTGGGTTTTCAAGATCAAAAGATAACCTGGTGAGACCTTTCAAACAAGCTTGTGTTAGGATTTTCATTTTCACTTCACCTATTCCAGCCTAGCAACCAGAATTTCCAGCTGAAACAGAATCAGAAGGCCTTATGTCTACCCCACACAGCTGAGTTTGCTCCAAACGAGCTCATTTCAGAAGGACAGAATGACAGGGGACAGATGCTCCGTGGCCAGATGAGTCCACGTCTCAGCTGTTTCAGGACAGACTGGCATGTGGCCTCAAACACACTGATCTATCTCTCACTATGGCTCATCATTAAGAGAAAGATTGAGCAGAAAGATTGAGCAGCTAGTTGACTTAATCTACATGATAACTTCTAAACGTAAAAGCTCACATACTTTTCAAACAAGCAGTTGACCAATGGGTTATTTTTTCTCTTTAAGAAAATATCTTTTTCCAGTGTACATCATCTTTTCCTATGTTAGTCATATTTACACAGAAATGTAAAAAAAATATTATCCAAACATTACCAAGCACCATTTAGAAAACAGTACAGTGATGTGTTACTTTGGTGTTCCTTTGGTATTTCTAAATATAAAATTTCAGCTTGTTTGTGCTCTTACTAATTGCTTGATAAGAGAAGTTGGGTCTCTCTCTTCTTGCCAATGCCTACAAATGGACTAAAACTTGTTTTTAATAGGAAAAAATAATCTGTCTAAGTCATCTGTTGAGCATCCAAGTGTGGGAGGAGGTCCAAATTCAGTATTCTGTGTGTGCTCCAGTCCAAAACTGCTGATGGCAGATTGTTCCTAAATAAAGCTCAGACCAAGGTTGGAGGCATTGTTACGCTTCAATATAAGTTAATGAGACATGTCTGTGTGTGTGTGTGTGCTTTGAAAGGCTCAGAAGGATGCTGGGGAATGCCACATCAAGATCCCCGTCATCACTTTTGATTCACCTGAGGAGAAGGAGGAGCCTGAGGAAGGAGAGGAAGCGAGTGGCTCGGAGGCTGACCCCACCGCGACACTGCAAAAGACCACGAGCCAAAGTGAAGAGTTTCATTTATGTAGGGAAACAGCCAGTCCTGGGTCCACCACTCTCGGGGGTCCTGATCCAGAGCCAGAGCATCACACACTGCAGATGACCACTGACAGCACGCCCAGCCCACAGCTGACCAATGACAACAGCTCATCAGGCATCGACGTCCACTCCCACCCAGACGACACTGACCCTCTGGATCCAAACATAGATTCACGAGGATTCTTGCGTCTGCCGCAAACCATAGGTCGCTATGGGCCTGGAGGCAGGACGCACATCCGAGGGCTGAGCATGGACAGCGGGAAAGATGCCGTCCTGCTGTCCGATCGCTCCCATAACGCAGTACGTTTGATTCTATTTCTGCATCTCTGTCTTTGTAGTCACCATCCCTGTGCGATATAAACTCAGTGTGCCTCTCATCAGACCACCATGACTAGCTCCAAATCAGACCTGGAGGCAAAGGAGGGCCAAATGCCAAATGAATCCAACTTCTCTGAGTTTGTGTCCCTGCTGGGGTCTCTCAGCACGAGAGGAGGAAATACTTTCAACAAAGAAGCAGAGGGGCCAGTTAACAAGGAGAAACCGGATGCTGCTGATGATGGTGAGTCAACCGTCTTCATGTAAACATGCCAAAAACCAGGATTATAGATATCGAAAGTCATTCACAATTAGTGGATTAGTGGCTCGGGATTTTTGCTTCTTGCGAAAGACAACACTACGTGTCGAACTGGGTTTGGATTTCTGGTTCTCCACACAGCTGACACACATGTCTATATTCATAAAACAGTTCAACGCCAACAGTCATTTCTGTTTGGTCTATGCTTAGAAAAACAAAGCGCAGCTCCTGGGTCGGATGAGACGAAAACAGATACCAGCACTGAGAACAGGTCAGAGAGACCAAAGCCACCCACCAGTCTGCCAACCAACACTCTGCAGGCCATACCGCCCACACACATCCCCATCGTCTCTCCTGACAGGTAAGCTAGGAGGGTTTTTTTTGTGAAAACGCAGCTGAATTTAAACACAAACACACAATCGGAACACAAATATATAGACTGGACCTCCAGATAATGTTGTTTCTTGTCTTCAGCCCACAGACGGACAGAGAGAAGGATCCAGATTATGATTCTCTCCCCTCGCAGACATCTCAGTCTGAGAGCTCCATGCTGCAGGTCATCTGCAGACCCGAGGCCACCAACAAAGAAGAGGCCTACACCTTCCATACTGTGCACAGTGAGTTGACAGTTGCATGATCAGGTGTTCAGAGAAAACAACATTTAGTTACAAACGGCATCCGTCAATGTGAAATTAAATGGCATTTTTACTGGACTGGCTCCAAGATGCTCAACTGTTCAGTTGTGTGACCGTAAAGTCTAACAGATCCTCCGTAATCCGTTATTTCGCTGACAACCTGTGCGTCTCTGTTTAGGAGATAGGCCTCGCAAGCTGTATGCAGAGAGGGCGCTCAACCTGCCTCTGGGAGCAGAGCTCATTACGGGCAACATGTGGTATGCTCGGACATTATGGCACACAGTCTTTATCATTTACTTGACCTGCATGGAGATTTTCTTTATTCCCCCTGCATATTCTCAAGTGCTTTAACGTACCAACTCTAGCTGAGTGGTCAGGTTAATTCTAGGTTTCAACACCAGCCTGCTCTGTGTGTGCGCCCCTAGTGATCTCCTGTCAACCTCTTCGAACTCGGAGTGTCAGGACGGCGTAGCAGGTGGCCACACTGATTGCCCTTTCCAGCGCCGCATCATCCACGCACACCGGCTGCGTCCACGACGGACCCATCCCGAGATCTTCCAGGTGTCCGTCCACTCTTTATTATTTCTCTCCGTGTCATCAGCATCCATAATCCACACAACCTTACGTGAAAATTGCTGCTCTAGGATCAGCTTCTTTTACGTCCAAGTGACTTTTATAGATCACTTTGTCTTCAACTCAATGCCAGCTTCAAAGAAACTGAAGCATGGATCAAAAGACATAATCACAAATGACAAAACAATAAATGTCGCTTTGGGTTTCCTCTTGCTGCTTCATCTGCACCATCAAACTGCATTAGTGTTTTCTGGTGGTCCCACTGTGACCGACTGGAGACAGTTATGAGTCATCGCAGCTGCTGGAAACAGCCGCTGTCACATCACTCCTGATCCCGAGCAGCAGAGGTGTCACTAGCTGTGGGAAAGACGTATAGTAGCTCCGACAAATCAGGCTGCTGAGTTGGGCCGCTGGTTCGGTATCATTGTGCTTGACCTCCCGTTGGCCTAAACGCTTTGTGTCGCTGTGTGTCAGGAGGAGGACTCTTTGGATGAGTCGTCGGAGACTTCCACTCAGGAGAAGCCAACCAGAAAAATTTACTACAAACTCCAGCTGTTTCCCGGGAAATGGATCAGTATTTTGTACGACCGACTCACCCTGCTTGCTCTTTTGGACAGGTAACGTTCAGAACTGGCTGTTTGAATGTCCGTGATGCGTCCCGTGTCACTGTGTAGTGTTTGCCTTTTACGGTTAAATGTGATGAATCTTATGTCTTCTGATAATGCTGCTGTGACCTATATTTCTGCCTGTGCCTGTGCTGTCTCTTACAAAGGAACCAGGATGTTCTGGAGAATCTGGTCGCAGTCTTCATGGCTTTCCTAGTTTCCTTTCTGGGTTTTGTGCTCCTTAACCATGGCTGCTTCAAAGATTTCTGGGTCTTTCAGTTCTGCCTGGTCATTGCCAGCTGCCAGTATTCCTTACTGAAGGTAAACCTGTGCTGAAAGTTGAGGATGCGTGTTGGTTACTATAGTTTGGAGCTGTTATATAGTATTAAATGTCTGTTGGCATGCAGTTGCGCCAAACTTAAAGGAAAGTTAAAACCAAAAAAAAACCCCGCTAGACTGAGCTTGTTTATATGAAAAATGAGATAAAACATGATTTTCTGTGGCCTAGCAAACTGTTATTTTATGCTTGTGCACGTCCTCTGTGCAAATCTGTGATGTTTTCATCTGTTTTCCTGTTAATTTACTTGTGATGGCTTAGTACTTTGGCTTTGTTTTTCCAGAGTGTTCAGCCAGATGCAGCTTCGCCAACACATGTGAGTTTGTGTCTTTGTTACAGAAATCCTACAAATCAGAAAACAGTTGCACCTCCCTGCTGCTCTGCCTCTTTACCTCTTCACTGTTGCGTCTTATGCACACAACCTACTTGTTTATGATTGGATGTCTGTCTGTTGTGGGTATTACTGCCCTGTGAAGAGTGATTCTCTGTAGCTGACATCCTGATTTGCGGGTTTGTATCTAGGGTCACAACCAGCTGGTTGCCTACAGCCGAGCGGCCTACTTCTGTATTTTCTGCGCACTAATCTGGCTGCTGGAGCAGCTGCTGCGGAGGAAGGACCTGCCTGTCTTCCCCCTGTATGGAGTCACCATTGTCTGCTATGACATACTGCACTTCTCACGAGACCTGCTGGTTGGTGAGGAGGAATACATATGTATAATGACAGAGCTCTGTTTCAGACAGGTTTTCAAACACTTGATGTCGAAATTTCTTTCTTCAGCTCTCATTTAAATATAGGTTTGAAAGAATTTCAGAAAAAAACAACAACCTCCATTTAAAATCAACAGGTGGAATTAGATGTGAATTGATTTGAGTCCCAACTGTTTTTGCTTTTAGGGCTTATTAATGGTTAACAAAAAATCTTTTGTGCATTAAACAGGTCTCACCTACTGCTTTCCGGTTACCTTCCTGGTAGGCCTTCTTCCTCAGATCAACACTTTTACCATCTACCTGCTGGAGCAGATCGACATGCACTTCTTTGGAGGAACAGGTTAATTGAAGCTATTTCAGTCTTGGTTTAAGAAATGTACAGGCTTGTATCGATGAATCCAGATGGACGTATTCAAGACAGATTTTTTTTCATGTAGATTTCAGGCTTTGGGTTGAGTTTCTATTGGATGGATACATTTTAGGTATTGAACAAGTGATAATAATGACCCATGCTGGTTATGTTTGAGGGTGCTGGGACTAAAATGAGCAGCTTTTCTTGGATCCACTTGGTTGAACCCAGGTGAACCTGTTCCACCTGGGTTTGCAGTGGCTTGAACTGAGCACACTGGCCAAATTTAGACTGAGCAAATAAACCCCCTTCATTGAACCCACGTGGGTGAGTACCACTGGTCCAGGACAGCACGTGTGGACAGTCATCCGTAGGCCTGATATTTCACTAACCACAGATGACCGTTAATACCAAAGACCAAAGACGAAATGCGAATGCTTGGATTTAATTTCCTCACTGCTTCCAATGACCCCATGTATTCATCACCTCACTGTACTCTCTGTTTCAGCCGCTACAAGCCTAATCTCTGCAGTCTACAGCCTCCTGCGCAGCCTGATCGCTCTGTCCCTGCTGTACGGCTTCTGCTTCGGTGCTCTCAAGGTAGGAAAAATAAAGGGAGTGAGCATGGGCTAGACGTAACGTGGTCCTCTCACATCTCCCATTTCCCTTTTCCTCAGAATAGAACTGAAACCGCCCTTGTGGTTTTCCTGCTTATTGAACCTACGGTGAAACGCATGTAGATCAGTTATAAATAGCCGGCAGTGAGGGAGTCTCACTGAGGGACGCGCTGCTCGTCATCCCTCACATGTAACAACAAGCACATGCAGCTGGGGGGGAAAAGGCTTCTAAACTGCAGAGATCTAAAAGCAGCAGCTTTGAAAAAGTGCACGAGGGGGGGAATGATTCCCACTGATGCGAGTCCGTGTGTGACCACAGGAGCCGTGGGATGAGCAGCACACTCCTGCCCTGTTCTCTGGTTTCTGCGGCCTGTTGGTGGTGTTCTCCTATCACCTCAGCCGGCAGAGCAGCGACCCATCTGTGCTGCTGTGAGTATCTCAGTGTGTTGACCTCAGACACAAGGACAGAACAGAGGATTGCTATTACTCTGGTGGACATGCTTGAAGAAACACAGAGATACCCCCAATGTATTTATTTTCTTCACATTCACTTAAGATGGCAATTCCTTTTTGGTATTTAGAGAAAACTAACATGGTTCTTTGTTTAAGTAATTTCATTTTAAGCCTTTATGTTAAGCAATACTGATAATATAGTTGAAGAGTGTTTTCTATACTGATTTGAAATTGTATTTGAGCCTTCTCATAGACAATTTTTTTCTTTAAAAGATCTCTGATCAAGTCAAAGATAATGCCCGCACTTGTGGAAAGTGAAGAAGAAGAGGAGCAGGATGCAGACATTAAAGACCCCCTGCCTGAAAAACTGCAGAACGCAATGGTAACTACACATGAATGAATTATAAAAGTATAGTGATGGGTTACTGTTGTGGCCTTAGTCAGGTTAGTAAGAGTAAACCTGCCAGTGTTTCCAGGTTTGACCTTTCTGAGAGTCTTGGGGTTTATTTTTTATACAGACATGTATGTAATTCAGTTGTGAAAACCAGAGAAAACACCTGTGCAGTAGTTAATCAGCATCACAAGACGAAGACTCATATCTGTTACAGCAAATCTTTAGCAAATGCAATTTGAATGTGCAATTTGTGCTTTAGTACAATAAATTTTTAAGACTAACCTGACTAATTCAGTGTTAGACAAAAATTGTAATGTAACTCATATGGTTCCATGGATATTTATTTCTGAGAACAACATTGAAATGTTAGGCAATAGGATGTTCTTATTCAGTCACTTATTGATTGATAAAGGTTGAAGTGGTCAGTTTCTCAGATAGTGTTCAGACAGGTGACATAGTTGAACATTTTTGTACTAACCCATTTGCTAGTTGTGGGTCCATTTTCATAGATTTGTTTGCTTCTTTTTGTCACAGCATCTTGGCACCATGGTAAGTCCTCTAAACGTTAATTAACAATTCAAAGCAGAGCTGACTGTAATTATCATCCCACAATCAGTACTCATAAGCACTGCGTGCCTGTGAATTCATGAGACAAAACAGGCTGGATAAAAGGCAGTTTTTGTGTGCAGTCGATTACTGTGTGTGCATCAGATAACCCAAGCCTGGCATTACCTCTCATAGTATTGATGTGGATTGTGAGGGCCTTAATGCTGCGTAACGTGGTATCTTTCATTTCCAAAAACAGCGAGTAGACAGAAATAATCACACAATTGAAATGTTGATTTGGATTCTGAGTGATCGGGGCTCCTCCGCCCCCCTGTGTTGTGCAGAAGGAGATTCTGCTGTCGGACGTTATCGTGTGCTCTCTTGCCTACATCCTAACCTTTGCCATCACAGCGAGCACCGTGTTCCTCTCTCTCAAGGTGAGGTTCTCCTTTGTTTCATGCTTTTGTGCACAGCTGTTTGCTCTTAACTCCACATCTTTAGTCTAACGTGTCTTCTTTCCTGTGTGTGCCACCTTGCTTGCAGCCTTTTGTGACCATCGTGCTGTACGCTCTGGCAGGCACGGTTGGGTTTGTAACCCACTACCTGATCCCACAGCTCAGGAAGCATCATCCTTGGTTGTGGATTTCTCATCCAGTTCTGAAAACCAAGGAGTACTATCAGTTTGAACCTAGAGGTTTGCAAAACTGCCGCATAGCTATTTAAAATGGTGAAGTGATGAATATTTTTATCCTGTGGATGCCTCGGTGTGGCTTCCTTTGCCGAGGAGCTCCTCCTGAACTCTGTCTGTGATTGACAAACCCCTCTCTTACGTGTGCCGCAGAGGACGCTGTGCTGATGTGGTTTGAGCGGCTGTACGTGGGCCTCCTGTGCTTTGAGAAGTATGTGGTCTACCCTGCCATTGTGCTGAGTGCGCTCACTAATGACGGCTTCGCCCTCAGTCACCGCAAGAAACTGGGAATCCAGTGAGTGAATTCATGCAAAACGCCTAAAAACAAGAAGCACAATGTCCAGAGTCTGAGCGTGAGGTTATTTGCCTGTTCACTTTTTGTCTCTGCTCTCGCTCTTCAAGCTGTGACGTTCTGCTGACCACGGTCGCCGGACTGAAGCTCCTGCGTTCGTCCTTCTGTGATCCAAGCTTCCAGTTCCTCACTCTTCTCTTCACGCTTGTTTTTTTCCACTTCGACTGTCCGCAGGCCTCTGAGAGCTTCCTGTTGGACTTCTTCATCATGTCTATTGTTTTCCATAAGGTAAAAAAGACAGCATCTGCATACAGTGTGGGCCAGTCAGCAGGCTCCTTGAGTGTACAATTCCTCAAAGTGTAGCTCATTAGGTTTTATGGTGAATACATATTTTGAAGTCAGGCATAAAGTCTTCCACCTAAGATAGTGAATCATAAATGTACTGAGTTTATGGGAACAATGCTGAAATCTTTACTATGTGAACATTTTTGATGACTTGTAACCATATTTCTCCTAACTGGATGGATGTTTTTTGTTCATGTTTCATTCAATAATTTTTTGGATTTGCGGACATTTGATCGCACTTAACAAAACGAGTGAAAGGAAAAAATCAAATATTCCTCTCTCGTGTTCACAGATAAGAAAAACTCTTTAAACAAATGTCACATGACAGCTGACACTGTTTGGGGTCAGAATCCCGATTCACCGCCGACATAAGGATTTATGTCTGACCTGTTGAAAGTGAAAAGCAAAATGTTTACACCAGAGGCCAGTTTACTCTTCCCAGACTTCCACTCAGCTTGTAAAACCCTTCTAATGCTCTGAGATAGTTTTCCCAAGTCTGAGAGAATGGCCCTGAATGCTTTTGCCACCTAAACTTAAGCTCCGGAGAAGGTCGGGCAGTACTTCATAGATGTGTGCTGACACTTTGAGTTTTTTAATGCCGACTGAATGAAATCTGCCTGGAGGTGACCCCTGATGACCGCTGTGAGTCTTTGTGTGTTCCTGTTCATGCGCAGATGCGTGAGCTGTTGCTGAAACTCCATTTCATCCTGGTTTACATCGCTCCGTGGCAGATCGCCTGGGGCAGCGCCTTCCACGCCTTCGCCCAGCCCTTCGCCGTGCCTCGTATCCTCCCCCTGCGCCGTGCGCAGCTGTGTGTGAGAGTGTGCCAGTGCCTGCGATTCTCTCCTTGACTGACTTGCGTGTCCAGACTCAGCCATGCTGCTGCTCCAGACGGTGCTCACCACAGTGTTCTACACTCCATTAGCTCCCTTCTTGGGCAGTGCCATCTTCATTTCGTCTTATCCGCGGCCCATCAAGTTCTGGGAGCGGAACTACAAGTAAGGCCGGGGCTAGGATGGTTAATCAGTAAACATCATGTGACCACGAGGCCAGACTGACTAAATCTTTTGAGCTTTCAAATCAACAATGAAGTTGAACTGTCATGAAGGAAATCTGTCAGCTGGCCTTCTATAGCATACATCTATATTCTATAGTCTTTGGACGTGATCTTTATAAAACATTATGAGTAATTTCTATTTGCTCGTTACTGTAAGCGGTTATTTAAATTGCCCCTCCAATCTTGTGCGTTCCTATTTGAGTAGTCTATGCTCCGTTAAAAATCACAGCCCTCGGCTATTTTAGGAGAACAGTGTTCTTAAGTTTTTTTATTTGACGACATATTTTTGGACTTGTCCCGGTGTTCACTTTTCAATTGATTTATCCGTCAGGAAAGAAAAAATATTGTGACTTGACATCTTCGTGGTCATTTGTCAGCTCAGTGTTGTTGAAACTGTATATTTCTGTCGGCATCCCGCCCACGCGTTCAAACAAACAGAGTAACCTCTCTGTTTCACTTTAATTATTGATGCCTCCTTTGCAGAGAGCTCTCCAAAAATACTCCTGCAGCTTATTTTTTTCGTGCAACTGAAAATCCTGACGGTAAATGTCTCTGACAGCCTGATCTGAGCTGGAAAAGTTTAGGAAGTTTTGCAACGCTTGTCGAATGGACATGTCATGAGGACTCCGTCCTGATGTATCACTTTTTGTGACTATGCAGTTTTGATCGCCTTCGTCTCCTGTTCCTTTTAGTACAAAGCGTATTGACAACTCCAACAGCAGGCTGGTGTCTCAGGTGGACAAAGAAACAGGTGAGCCCTCTCTAACTGCTGGTAACTCATTAACATACTCCATCTTTCTTTAGTTTCCTTTCCTCTCCGCATCCAGCACATCCACGATTTCCACCCGACACAAAAGGTACAAATCAAAGGCTTTTGGTATCAGCCTTAGAATATTGTCTCTTTATCTTCTGACAGGATGTGATGATAACAACCTAAACTCCATTTTTTACGAGTACCTGACTCGCTCCCTGCAACATTCACTGTGCGGCGACCTCATGCTGGGCCGGTGGGGCAATTACAGCGCCGGGGATTGTTTCATTCTGGCCTCCGACTACCTCAACGCCCTGGTGCACCTCATCGAGATCGGCAACGGCCTCGTCACTTTTCAGCTGAGGGGTCTGGAGTTCAGGGGTAGGACCTCCTCTCCCCCCGTTTTTTCGGCCCGTCAAATGTCCGACGCCTTCCTCATTAGCCCCCCCCCCCCCACCGTTGCGTCTCTACCAGGAACGTACTGCCAACAGCGAGAGGTGGAAGCCATCACGGAGGGCGTGGAGGAAGACGACGGCTGCTGCTGCTGTGAGCCCGGCCACTTGCCTCACATGCTGTCGTGCAACGCGGCCTTCAACCTGCGCTGGCTGGCCTGGGAGGTGATGGCCACCAAGTACCTGCTGGAGGGTTACAGCATCAGCGAGAACAACGCGGCCACTATGCTGCAAGTCTACGACCTTCGAAAGCTGCTCATCACCTACTACTTAAAGGTACAGATGCTCCCTGCTTCCCCAAATTCCTCCTTTACTCACGCTCCATTTCACCAAATCATCAACATTTGGCTCAGTAATGTAACTAGGATTCATTAGAATTAGTTATTAGATTTGATTCAAAATGAATTTTCCACTTGTCCCAACAGGCTGTGCAAGCCAAGCTGCTTAATTGGCAGTTAAACCAGAAACTGATGCATTAATTGCAATTACACAACTTAAAGGTACAGACTCCGGATGAATAGGTGCACTGTTCTTAGCTCTCTTTCTGTTTATTCCTCCCTCAGAGTATCATCTACTACCTGGTCCACTCCCCTAAACTGTCCACGTGGCTCAAAGATGCCACCATTCAGGAGGCGCTGCAGTCCTACACCAAATGGCACCACATCGAGCGTGACCCGCAGGTCTTCAGTGTGAAGATCGATGAAGACTATGTGCACTGCCTGCAAGGGGTAACGCGAGCCAGCTTCTGCAACGTCTACCTAGAGTGGATTCAGTACTGCGCGAGGAAAATGGAAACGGTACAGAGCCTAAACTACAATATAAAACATGTCACATCGTAATCTGTAATAAAGACATGGCCGGTCACTTTAAACTTTAAAAAACTCAAAGCTGCATTGCAGCGACTCATTATCACTGCACTGTCAATGTTTGCCAAACCTTGTTTTGTGTTCATGCCCAGCCTGTGGACTGTGACGAAGACTCCTCCCTGGTCACGCTGTCTTACGCCCTCTCCGTCCTGGGGAGGAGGTCCCTCGGCACAGCCTCGCACAACATGTCCAACAGGTACACAGGGTCAGAGCGGTTCCACTGGACTCTGAAAGGGAGTGTGGGGAAAGTTTTTACGCATCAAAATGATCAAAGAATGGTGTGCAGATATGTGGAAATAGGTATTTGTTTGCATGTGTAAAATAAGTTCAATTTGGCCTTTCTGGGAGAATAGTTATCAGAATTTTAATCAACATTTTTTACATTTTTTGGGAACAGTTTCACGTTACATACCTCAGTATAATAAGCTGCAAAAGGAGCTGAATAAATGAGCAGATTTTTTACACACAGGTGCACAGATGCACCAGAAGAGGGCAGCAGCAGCTAAATCCTGATGAATCCACCCACATTATTTACTAAGTCTTTGCAAATTTACATTTAATGCCTCCTTCTTTCTTTCTCTTTCTCCGTTTTCACCCATAAACATTCGACATCCGCCACAAAAAGCCTGGAATCCTTCCTCTACGGATTCAACACGCTGTTCAAAGGTGACTTCCGCATCGCCACCAAAGACGAGTGGGTGTTTGCTGATCTGGACCTCCTGCAGAAGGTGGTGGCCCCTGCGGTCAGAATGAGCCTCAAGTTGCATCAGGTGATTGGTGTCCCCAGTAGAGGAGAGTTTTAGTGTTTTTCTTTGTCTGTTATTTCTTCTTTGATGCCATGTGCTCATAAAAACTCCATACATGAGTCAGGAGTCTGATTAAGCTCTTGAGGGCTTCATGGGGACTTTCACGCCTTCCAGGATCACTTCACATGTCTGGAGGAGACCGAGGAGGCCTCTATCTTGTATGAAGCCATCACAAACTACCGCAGCAGCTTGGTAATCTGCCACGAGAGCGACCCCGCCTGGCGGAAGGCCGTGCTGTCCAGCCGCGACACGCTGCTCACCCTGAGACACATGATCGACGACGGCACGGACGAGTACAAGATCATCATGCTGTACAAACGCCACCTCAGCTTCAAGGTCATCAAGGTAAGAGTTTGGTCCTCAGTCTCACTCTGCAGCCTCTCGCTTTCACAACTTGTTGCATGGCGAAACAACGACAAAACTAGAAATTTTCTCCAGAGTCGCAAGTCATATCGAAATTAAAACCAATCACTGTAGAGTTTGTTTCGTCGCATTTCTGATGTGCACATGATTTACTGAGGTCATGATTTATCTCACAGATAGCTGTGAAGTCATTGACTAGACGTATTTGCATGGACCAACAAAAAGAAATGCCTTTCTCTCAACCTGACAGGAAAGCGAGTTGGCTTGAATTTAGGCTGGATGTTTTTTCTTTTTTATTAGCTGTTTTTGACATGTACAAACTGTGAATAGTGCAGATTTAAGAGGATAAAATAAAAGCAGTTCAGAGGGCCATGAAGTTAATTTCTACCCTGACAAAAACACTCTTTTTACACATTGTTACTTATTTGTAAGAATTAGAATTAGAATTGGTATTCACATGTACATGGTCTGGTTTATCATGAATGCGTGTGTCTGCCCACTACTGCTGAAGAGTTGCATCATCAAGATGAGCTGTAGTTGGTGCTGCTGCACCTGTTGCTTTTTACTGCAAGATAAAACAGTTTAAGTTATGCTGTCAACCATTTAACATTTCCGAACAAACACGTTTTGCACATGCAATATATCTCCCGATAGAATCTGTTTAAAAAGAAGAGCTTAATAAAACTGCTTTCTCCTTTCATGTCTCCTGTGCATGAAATGAAGCTCAAAATCCAATCGCCTTACAGTAATCAGCTTTAGACAAGCTCTAAAGTTTATTTCACTAATTACTTGGAAGAGTTATTTGACTTGAAATGGGTTTAATATAGTTGCCATTACCTGTGTACCCTGCCTTAATTTTTTTTAACCAGCTGCGGTATCTCATTTGTACCAACTATTAAAACCGTATTTTTTTGTTATTTTTGTGTAATTGTGGAAAACAAAGGAAATCACAGGTAAGAAATTATAATCCACAAAATGCAGGAAAAATGTTTTAAACAAAAATGAAAAAGGAATGCAATGATCTTATAGTCTGATGAGCCAAAATGTTAAAAATGACTCATTTTAGTTCATCTTCAATTTGATGATAGCATCCATTTTTTTTTGTCATTTTAGC
>JABUIW010000010.1:13224898-13249152 GCA_013363375.1 Menidia beryllina | reverse complement strand
CTATTACCCAGTCATGCTACTGACCTGTTGAGCTCTAACACCTTCAAAATCATATCAAAACTAGACAGAAAAACTAAAACAAATATGATTTTTTCCATGTTCCTTAATGTGGTTATTCTTTTTCTTAACAGTAACACTTCTATGTTTTCATGACTGGACTCGTTTCCTGCTGCAGATCAATAAGGAGTGTGTGCGAGGCCTGTGGGCGGGACAGCAGCAGGAACTGGTGTTTTTACGCAACCGAAACCCGGAGCGCGGCAGCATCCAGAACTCCAAGCAGGCGCTGAGGAACATGGTCAACTCGTCCTGCGACCAGCCGCTGGGATACCCCATGTACGAGTGGTCCACAGCCCTGCTGCCGGACGCACGCTGTCCCAGTCCATCCCTTCATTTTCACACAAAGTGTTTCTTACTTCTCAGGTATGTGTCGCCACTGACGACGTCCTACGCTGGCACCCACCGGACGCTTCGCAGCATAGGAGGAGGGGCTTTCAGCCTGGACGCCATCCGCTCCTGGCTCTGCTCTAAGTGGTTACGGTCGGTACATTTTTTACCCTCAGATTCATGTAATCATTCCCTAATTGATATATGTATAGGATAATGGACTGTTGAGCGTACATGTATAGGGAATATGTCCATGATCCTTTCAGTCAGGTGTCCTGAGATGCCACAAGCTGATTTCAGCTATGGGTTTGAAATAAGCATTTCAAATTGACGAAATGTTGAGTATAAGTTCGCTGTACTCTGCAGTTTAGGGTGCACGCTTCCACCCGAAACCATCCAAAAACACTGAGACCTGACCGTCTCGTCCTGTCTCTGTGCGGTCCACTAATGGACTGGTGACCTGTCCCAGGTGTACCAAACCTCTCGCCCCATGACAGCTGGGGGAGCCTCCGGCCCCCTGTGATGCTACTTGGAATAAGCTCGCATAGAAAATGGATGTCTGGTGTTCAGTGTTTCCACCTCATCATAACCGTGTTTTTTTTTCCTGTGCAGCGTCCTCATCTGTGGCAGACGTACCGGTTTTTGCTACTTGTGTGGACAATTTTGCTGCAAGATTTGCAGAAGCTGATTTTCTTTTTCTCCATGAGCTGGTCCTCATGGCATATTTAAGCTTCTTGATCGTGTTTAACTAATGTTGTCACCATTCATTTCCACTTATGAAAATGTTGTGTTGAAAATTGTAACCTTTGCATCGGCCACAGACTCTGTTTCCTTGTTGTGGTGATGCTGTACAGAATATAGCTAAGAGCATGGGTTGTTTTCCGCTTTTACACCTCAGCTTCAGTAGATCCGATCTGATACGTCTGCGTTAACCTCTGCCGGTCAGCGAACGGCTTCTGTCTTTGTAACTGAGCAGTTCTACTTTAAGCGTCTTAAAGGCAGAGTTTTCCTTTCGGATTAGATTAGACTGTTAATCCTGTTTCAGCGGACCTCATTTAGAGGTGTTGTCTTAATTTGACTAAGCATTAAAGAAGCTAAAGAGGCACATTAGACTTTGTCAGCCAGCACACATTTAACTTATTTAAGAGGAAGAGTGCGCTTGTGTTTGTCACATATGCTAACACAGTTACATAACATCACTCTCTGTGAGTCAAAGCCAGTGGATCTAACCAGCTGCAAGAGTCAGAGCTTGTTTAATTTTTGATGCCCTGTTGCCCTTTTACATCTCTGGCAGTGATGTGCGCATGAATGGATAAATCAGAGCTGTGTGTGTGTTTGTGTGTGTGCGTGCATCTGTGTGTGTTCCCCACAGGGTGCGTAAGGACAACTTGACCAGCTGCAACAGTGGAGTGAACATGGAGGATGTGGACTGCGGTGCAGGTGGCTCGTCCCCACCGAGCCACAACCGCCCGTCCTCCGTCACCTCCAACAGCCTGAGCCTCTACCAGCACCGGACCAGGGCCACACACAGCCACAGACACCACAACGCAGGTACACAACGCGCGCGCACGCGTGGAT
Source organism: Menidia beryllina (assembly GCA_013363375.1). NCBI lineage: Eukaryota > Metazoa > Chordata > Actinopteri > Atheriniformes > Atherinopsidae > Menidia > Menidia beryllina. The sequence goes on along the minus strand of JABUIW010000010.1, from coordinate 13,247,190 downwards.
GTACGACCTCAGCCAGACAGTTTTAAAGACAAAACAGCATGTGACAAAATTTTGATTTAAACCACAAAGGTTTATTGACCAGAAAGGAAAGACCTCTCCTGGCTTTACCAAACAAAATCCAGCAAAAGTCTGACTTAAAGAGCATGGATTTAGGGGGAATGCTTTGATGGTTATATTGACTCACGGCGCTCCAATTATACGTATATGAATGGGACACTATAACAGATCAAGTTGTGTTAATTTGGTCAAAACCTGTTTTTGAACAGTTAAGAAACGGTACAGTCCACATTATGGGTGCCAGACTAATTTGACATTATGGGAGAAAATGCTGTGTATAGCTTTGATAAAGACAGACAAGAAATACATTTTGACCTTTCAGCCTCCATGTTGACTTTTGATAGGATATTTTATGATATTGGTTTGGATCTCTGGCTGTAAAACCATGCATATCTCTGAGTGTTTCTGTTTTTGTTTCAGGAAGGAGAGAGTACCGCAGCCGGTCAGTGCAGCCTCAGGGTCAGCGTCCCCCTGTCAGCAGCCAGTCGGGCCCTATTCTGGACACAGGTTCCACCCACGGGCTTGTCCAGCGTCTCTCTAACAGTCAGCTGTCCTTTAACACCTCCATAGCCTCTATATTCTCCCAGGTATTCAGGCATTTCCTCCCACAGCTTTAAAGCCACACGCAGCTTTTTTTTGCAAACGGGAGTGAAGAGGTTTCTTTTCCCACAGGTCCCACACCTCTCAGGAGCGGGGGGGATCGGCTCCCAGCACCAGACGGCGCAGCATCAGCAGCGCTCCAGCCAGGTGCTGACCCCGCTTACAGTTTTTTTTCGCACGACAAAACAAGCCAGCCGTGATCTGAAACCCTCTCACGTCCCACCTTGGTATGTGTCCCCCTTTTGTGGTGTCATTCCTCAGGTTTCCTCGTCCTCCTCCACACTCAGCCTTCTGTTCGGCAAGCGCAGCTTCTCCAGCGGCCTGGTCATCTCCGGCCTGTCGGCCGCCGAGGGGGGCAACACCACCGACACACAGTCCTCATCCAGCGTCAACATTGCCATCGGGCCCTCCCACAGGTCCAGCAGCAGAGCCACACAGGTAGAGGCCTGAATCAGCGGAGAGACTCACAGTGTGGTCACAGAATTGTCCTTTCTTCGAGGCAGGTGTGGTGGTTGGCATCATCGCCTCGCAGCAGGAGGGTTCTGGGTTCCAGTCCCCCAGGGGGAACCGGGACGCTTCTGTGTGGACGTTTCATGTTCTCCCTGTGTCCGCCTGGGTTCTCTCCAGGTTCTCCGGCTTCCTCCCTCCGTCCAAAAACCTGCATGTTAGGTTGATTGGACATTTCAAATTGCCCTTAGGAGTGAATGCGTGTTGTTGTTTGTCCTTGTGTGTCTCTGTGTGGCCCTGCGATGGACTGGCGGACCGTCCAGGGTGTACCCCGCCTCTCGCCCATTGACCACTGGGATAGGCTCCAGTTCCCCCCGCGACCCCATTTAGGAATAAGCGGTTATGAAAAAAGATGGATGGATGGATTAACTACATTTGACGTCATACAGGGCAAACCAATTAAAGAGCACTTGTGTATTCCCTCCTTTCTCTTTAGTGGACATCAGAGCCATATGAGAGTATAGACGCAACCAATTCCAATGGCGCCGCCACAGTGAGGAACGGCACGCAATCCATCGACGAGGGCTGCAGCCGCGGGTTAGATGAGACCCAGGAGGACTCCGAATCCGACTCACCGGCCCCAGAGCCCAGAGCCCAGAGCGATCAAAAGACTACCTGAGAGGCGGGAAACATTTGCACACACATATATATATATGGGAGTGCCCACACTTGCAGTACAAACATGTACAGACGGAACTGTATGAAAATAAATACAAACGCATACAGACGATTGTATAAGAGAGCACCTGTGCACACAAGCCTGCCTACTCTCTCGTCCTCAGCATGTGGTCTCACCAAGTTGTCTGAATGTAAAGTCTAAAATCATGGTCTTGGATCTGGATGAGGAAATAAATATGTTTTTAAATGAATGATTCTCTTCTTTCTCCGATTAAAAAAAAAAGTGTTCATGGTGGAAAGCTTCGTCATCATCCAGGTAAAAAGACTTTAATGTTACATAGATTGGGGGGAATCCAGGACACTAAGTCAACAGATAAAATGCTTTATCTTTTATAATCTTAGATGAATTTGAATGATTCAAAAGCAAATTGAGCTCAAGTTTTGTTTTCCACCAAGCTTTTCAGATGTGTCAATTTTGTTTCTCTAAGACAAGGGCATTTCAAATCACCTCAAACTTTCGATGCTTTGGCCGTTAAGTTCTCAGCTGACTTTGTGTCAGTACAGTTTTTTTTTTTTTTACCATTTCTTAAATGTGTATAAAGTCCTCAGTTATACAGGCAACTCTAAAGATCCATGCAGTGTTCGGAATGAATATATATAGAGCTACATTATTTTGTGATCGGGCAAAAAAAAGGCTACTGAACATAAAAATATAGCTAGGGTTCAAAAAAAGGTTAAGGGAATTTGGCCATAATGATCAATATTTAGATTTCTTTAGCGAACATTTCTGATAGGGTCATGTATCCAAAACTTTTTTTTAGATCACAAGGTTGTAGTTTAAACCTTAAATTCCAAAAATCTGATATTCAAAAGTCCTATGTTGTCCAGTTTTATGGTTCATGTGTCCTGCGTTTGTTCTACTGTGAGGTCCTATGGTTTTAAGTTCTCCAGGCTTTATGGCCTAGCTGTTACTCAGCACACTACAACTACAAAGGATAAGGCAAACTGTCAAATTGAACAATATTTGATGTTCACAAAGAAAACCAAATGAGCAGACATGTGAAATGTGGCCAGAGGGCTGTACATTTCTGCCTTTGGGAACACAAAGTTTTAGATATGAAACTGCAAAGTCCGGCCATTTAGATAGACAGATAGTTATTACTTAATTTATCCTTAGGGAAATTCATATTGGGTAACTTCTGAACTGTTGATATAACATGCTTTATCACAGGTAAGACTCAAAAACAGAGCAAACCCACAAGGTTTGTAGAACTATAAAATCAAATAAAGACACAGTCACATTTGGCAAAAATCTATGTAGTATTTATTTGATGTTTTTTACATTTATATTTCTCTCTCTAGCAGCACTATTTAAATTATGGATATTCAAGGGCAGTTACCATAGACTGTAGGTCTCTCTTAACGCAAGATGTAAACAAAGACAGACACAAAAGATAAGTAGATTAAAATGTACCACAACATGGGCACTCGGTTAACGTGACACTAACTTACATGAGGTTCAAGGCTGGTAAGCGACAATTTTTGTGTCTTTTGAGATAGCATGTAACTGACAAAGGCTTCTGTTCGTAAAACATCAGATTCAGCGTTGGAAACAAATGGAAAACAGTGCGCAGCCTCCCGTGACGGTTGCAGTTTGAGTCACAAACGCCGTGATCGACTGGCGTCCAGTGTGTCGCGAAATGTTCAGGACCTGTGAACAAAGCTTCATGGATTAAATGCTGATGCACGCGGATGGCTCAGAAAGATGAAATGCACATCACGGCAGCGTGATAAGACACGGAACAAAACGTGTTTCACCAGGATCGTACAGAGCTTGTGATTTAATATCCAATTAATTCCTTTCCATTTCCATTCACCGAAACAAATGTCAGATCATCAATATGGCACATTTTCCACCCAAAAAGTCCTGTGTGACCACATTAAATCTAATTGAGGTATTCCCATGTTTTTTTTCTTTTAGTTAAACATCCTTCAAAAATTTACTGAATCATTTCTCAGAGGGATAACTTCACATTGTGGCAAATATGCTCGTGTTCCTTAACAAAAAAAAATATAGCCAGCTGATGGTTGGCTGAGCTCAGGCAGGAAATGGCCAGTTAGGTCTGGTAAGGTGAAAACCGTGAAACCTCGTTCTGTATTCATTCATAGATCTACTGTATTTTCTGTAAAGGAGACAATACCTGACAATACTTTTTATAATGGCAGGAAAAGAATGAAATCTCTGAGTGACAGATCCAGACAAAGTTTTGAAGCTTTTTATCTTCTAAGCTTTTAGAAGATATCTTCTAATAGTATGTTTTACTTAAAAAATTCACCTGTAGCCTAACTGGCCATTTCCATAAGATTCTCGTGCCACACTGCTCTGAGTAGCCCATCCTAACCTCACATATGACACAGATGAAAGGCTGATGCTCAGTTATCTGCATCGCTGCTGACAGGCTGACATTGCTGAAAGATGAAAGGAGTAGAGTGTTTTTGATGCTACAGTTCAGGACGGATTACCAGTTACTCTTACGTTCTTTAAACTGGACAAGTGAATTCTCTAGAAAACTGGCGTTCTGCATCGTAAGTGTTAAAACGGAGGTCATGGAGGTGTGTGGCAAGAGGAGGCCTCGCACTCTGAAACAGTTTCACTCCGCTTCCATTTTCACCCTGAGAGCCAGCGGTGACGAGAATCCATCTGCCTTAATGCACATTGTAAAAAGTCTGGAGTTTGCCATCCTTAAAAGGTCTGAGGCAACAATGAAAAAGCTCGACTGACCAAACTCTGGACCAAACTGCACTGCTCTGGGAAAGTTTTCCTGTAAGTCATGCACATTTAAATGACCAACCATGTTCCATTGTTAATACAAAGAGGGTAATTTAGTCATTTTGGCATTTTGTGAGACACTTAAAACAAGAATTAAATACCCATAACCGTCAATATTAATCAAACATACTAGAGAAAAATGTGAAGCTCTTAAAAGAGTTTCTCATATTTTTAAATGTCTGCAAACTGCAGTACTTGAATACATACTCATACAGTATCGTTTATAGCAAATAACTGAATTATTTCATTTATTTAGCACAAAGCATGCTGAATAGAAAAGAATGTCACTTTTTTGAACTGTCTAAAGTGACGGTTTTCTTTTTTTTTCCAACAGCAGATCATTTCTCAATGACTGCGATTTTATCTACAGAGGCATGACAACAACGAGAGGCTTAGGCATCTAAATCAATAAAGAGAAAAGTGATTGCCTAAAACTGTTGATTACCAACTCCTAGCAGTACCGGCACAAACATATTCTCTTTCCCAAAGTAGCACAAACACCTCTGGAGGAGGCTTGAAAGAGACAATATGATGCTGTTGGTATTCGCGTCCAATAAAGAAAACATTGGTGTGATTCTTTTGCTGTTGAAGCCAGCCGTTTCGGATCTGGCTGCCACTAACAGCCCCGTGAGTGTGACAGCACAGAGAGGAAGTGAGAGCCCGAGAGACACAGAGTGTGAGACAGAGAAGGAAATATTGAGGTCTGTCGTGAAGCTTAAAGAGGCACTATACCCAACAGATGGAACACCTCTGTCCTTTAGCCACACTTTATTGTGGGGGAACAAAAAAAAACTAACAAACAAAAAAAAAGACACTAAACATTTCATGTGAGGAGGTATATGTTCTGCCCCCAACCCCCTGGAAAAAAAAAAACAATAAATCAAAAATAATCTTGGACCTCTAACTGACCCACACATGCCTATGGAACGGTCCCATAAGCAAAACTCAGACTCCTCTTAAATCTTGCAGTGGTAATAAAAATGACACCCCGACTTGGCTCCACATAAACGCTACTGTGTCAACACAGTGATAGTCTGACCGGACGTGGCTACGAAAAGGAAAAGTAGTAGAACAGAATAATAGGCTGCCTTTGCTTTCTGACGGCATTGCACTGGACTCATTTTCTTACAATTTCACAACTTATGTGCACCGACAAACAACAAAAAGACGAGGAGGGAAAAGTGAGAAACACTTCACAGCAGGCGGATTTTCTTTTTTCGGACTAGATGAATGAATGAGTGTCACATATGGACGCTAACGATGTCAAAGGCGGATAACCAGTGCTGACTCAGCTTGCTTGTTTCCAGTTTTGCTTCATCTCAGCCCTTCAAAGTGACACTATTTAACTCCTGAATGAAAGAAAAGATAGCTCTGGCTCTCATGAGCAAGTGGACTCTCATACACAGTAAACTCAGTTGTTTGCCGACTTTATGACTTAACTGTACTTGTGCTGCCTCAGCACAATGTTTAATCTACTACCCTTAAATATCACCTATGGCAACAATGGCCTTTGTCTGGCAAAGGTTACAGTATAATGTTACAGGCAAGGGTAAATCACGTTTGGCCCAATTACCTTATTTTCCATGCAGACCGGGAGCTGGATAACAATGTCAGTGAAGTCGTGATGTGGTTAGTCCTTAAATGAAACCCCTTTCTGTTAGGCAATACTGCACCGGGTGGGTCAGCTACTAGTGTTGTTGCCTGAGTAATGAGAACTTTTCTGACAGTCATCTGTCAGCCGAGTTCCAGCCATCTATCTCACCAAGACTCCAGCACACAGTCACATAATGTCAGACAACACATTTATTTGTTTTCAGCAAGGACTCTTTTGTTTTTTTTAAATCAAGGCATAATACTATTTACTCTGTATGTTACTTGTATGTATGTATATATATATATATATATATATACATACATATCATATATATGTATATATAATATTTATATAGAAACAAAAATAAGCGTACATTTTTGCTGAATAAGATTGAAGAATATCAGCAAAGGGCAATGTAAACCACGGTCCATCTAAAACAGGTGAAAGGCGCGGTAGCTCGCCCTTTCCCAGCTCACCCACAGCAACATATTTGCATAGGCAAAAATGGGATTAGCCCTTAAACAGTGGATTCCTGAATTTGTTAAAGAGATGTAAAATCTAGTTTAGCTCAACAGAAATAAAAACAAACATACAAACAAACAAAATATTATAATAATAATTATTATTATAATCATACTAATAATAGAAATGTTGACTATGCCATGCTCGCTTTAGCCCCTCTGGTCATATACATAGTCATCTCTGTGCACATTTTGTTTACAGTGTTAGGCTTCAAGTAGATCTAAAAACAACTTGTACATTGACAACTAGATGTGAAATAAATTAACCAACATGAGAGGTAGTGAAAAGCCTACAGAGACGTTTGCTTGTCTTTTTTTTTTTTTTAAAGGAAAGAAAAAAAATTATCAGTAAGGCCAAAGCTTTGCAGACCTACATCCTGTTGGGATACTTCAGCTCTCAACCTTTTTTTAAATTATTTTTAAAGTCAATAAAGCCACAGCCATGTTTCAAAGACTCACATACTCGGAATCCATGGAAATTCAAAGATAAAAATCTAAACTCAGCGATGTTTCTACGTCACTTCAAATCAGCGTCACTGCTTGTAAAATCCACATTTGAAATGCAGTTATTAAAAAATAAACAACTGTGTACACCTCCCCACTGTGTAAAAGTCTGAATAAATTAAGAGGGAAGGACATAAGCAGAAAATCTGTCTTTCCGCTAAGTACGCTCTTCCCGAAACAACACTCCCAGTTTAAAACTCAGAGATTTACGCCAGCTTTAAACCTGCTGGCTTTCAGCTCCCCGCTGTTACGAGTAGTTACGAGTAAGGTACACACATCTCACAATTTATAAATGTAAACTCGGTTTGATTGCACCATGATTTCGTTATCTGGTTCCTGGCGAAACATTCTCATGTTAATTAATATATATATACACACACAGACACACACATACACACACATATATATATATATATATATAAATATATAGATATTTATATATATATATATAGAGAACAAGGAAACGTAATCGAACTGTGCAGAGGAGGAATTTGCCAGCAAGAGCTTCATGAGTGACAGCGAAAAAGTTCCAGACTGGTCCAAATGCGACCTGGAAATTAAACATGTTCAAGGAGTAAGTGCGAGAATCGACCTTGACTATCAGAATCTGATCGCAAATTCGGAATTCCTCTAAGTCGGATCAACTGAGCGCATGCATGAACAGCTCTGGATTAAAGCAGCCAAGCAGTATCAGTCAAGCTCTGGAGGGTATAAATGCATCCAAGTGCTGTATTGCCAAAGGTTAAACAGAGTGAGAGTTTTAGTTCTGGTTTTAACTTCCTGATTTACAACGATGACTTCTAATCTTAAATCACAACAAGTGGCTTTTAAAAAGTTGTGACAGACAAGAAAGCATTGCAGTTTATTTCTGGAGGAAAATCTTTAAAAAAAACACCCGGTGGGTGCTTATCCACTTAGGTTCAAAAGCAAAAGAACCTGGGAAACGTATTTTTTTTTGTTAGATTAGCTGAATAACCTGTCCCCTTATCTAGTTTCTCCAGTAACACGTGCAGGTGCTAACACAGGCAGCCAGTCCCAGAAATTAGTCCACGCTAGCAACGTTTCACGTGTCCTGTAAACGACCCATTTAAACGATAACTTTCCGAAAGTTTAAAACCACGAGAAACAACCGAGACGATGGTCTTCAAACAGCTCAGATTTATCACCACGCACCACATACAGTTTCACTTCAATATCCTGCACCCTCTGCTCTTCGATTCCACCCGGACCGAGCTTGGCACGTGAACTTCAGGTAGTTAAAGGAGGCGAGAGGAGCAGCACTGTTCCACTAACACTTGAACACTGCACTAACTACAAATCTGACCAGGTCAGCTGTCCATCCAATGACAGAATGAATGTACGCAGAGGCTCATTTGATTGAAACAAAACGGCACATACTGCACTCATGCACTTTTCTACGGCGGATCCACAGGCCCGGAACAAAGTTCATGTTCAAGTGTTCACATTTGAAAAAACAGATCCTATAAAAAAAAAAAAAAATCTACTCAACATTTGGCAAGAACCCCTTATCCTTTCCTTTATTTGTTTTGTGTGTAACCGGGGCTCACACACATTAGAATTAACCTTTATCATCGCATACTGTCAAAGTCAGATTAGAAAAACAAACCAGTGTGTGTGTGTGTGTGTGTGTGTGTGTGTGTGAGGGCTGGCAGTGGGAGAGAGGATTAGCATGGCTAGCACAAGCATGCTAACTGCTTGCCTACAGCATGCTCAAACCTTCTGGGTTTGATGACAAAGGCTTGTGTGTAGCGTCACAAGGATATTTCTTAGCCAAACCGGTATGGTAGCACTTTAACCAGCCCTCTTCTCTAGCTCAGGAAAAAACAGCAACATCCTTAACGGGCGCTAGCGAATCGAGGGAACACCACACTGGTATGACCAATGCTCTGATAGCCCGGTGATCAAATATCTCTTCACAGCATCTTGGAAAATGTGTTTGGCACCCAGTTCAGCTGATATTTGATTCAACCTCAAGTACTGTTGCGTTAGCCACGACGTCTAAAGCTGCGGCCTTACGGACAAAGGCCAGGGCTCAGCGGCCTGTTAAATTACATCTGTGCCCGGGACATCTGCTACTGTTCTCCCGGCAGAAACAGCCTTCCGTCATGCTCGACTCGTTGTAAAGCACAAGCATAAAAAAAAAACAGAGAGCCGCGTTTTTTTCTGCCCCGGGAATCTCAAAATGTAGGCGAGTGCTCGGAGATAATGTGGGTCTCTTATTTTTCTCCAGCTGTGTTTTCCCCACGGTGGGCACCTGTGCTTGTTCGGCCGTAATGGTCTGAGCTGGAGGGATGCGGAGGGGGAGGAAGATGATGGGAGGTAGGGATCGTTGGACAAACTGTGGTTGATTTCCAGAAAATCTCTTGCAGAACTCTTGCTTCCCATTTCTTTTTTGTTATTTTTTTTTCTTCAGACGTGTAAAGGCAATGTGATTTTTCTCGGCGGAGACGGGTTTTTTTTGTGTGTGTGTGTGTTGCGAAGTTTCTGAGTTAAAGAAGATGTAGCTGCCCAACCACAGGTCTAGCCCTTACTTCTCCCAGAAAAGAATTCAAAGGGAGGAAAGTGTTTGGACGGAGAGGTGCACTGGTGGACGGGCGGATGGATGCGTGGGCGGGTCGGTGCCTCTGCCTCTGCAGCAGACACCTTTAAATCTCCCCCTAAAACACCTGCAGTGAGCTTAAAATTGGCAGAAGTTGACTTTTTCCCCCTGACTGAACACGGACGGCTAGACAAAGGTACAGCTCCCCTGCCTTAATACCTCTCGGTATTCGGAAACGGTTGCAGTCCACGGCTTATATCGTCAAGCTACAGTAGAGAAAGAGAGCTGCATGCAGTCAGTGCTTCTACAGGTCGAAAGGGCTAAGGTGCCCCTATTCAACATCAACAACTGGGCGTCCCGTTCGGACCGTGAACACATACAAAAGTCAAACAAAGTTAAATAAAGCTGAAGAATGAGACAGATTTTTAAAAAAGTTGAAAATAGATGAAAAATGAGCAAATTAAGACAGAATTTCAAAAGTAAGGGTAAAAAGTGTGAGGTCTAAATATTACAGTACGGGAACAGTGGATTTGTCCTTTGTGTCTCTCTCTTTCTGTCCTCACCACCTGAGGAGTCCTCGTCCTCCACTAGTCGGCGCCTGGCCATCAGGTCGGTCGTTTCAACAGAATGGCCGATGCGTGGGCCGGCTGCTCAAAGGAAACAAACAGCACAAACTGCTAGCAAAACAATCACTGGCCAGCATTAATGGTCTCAAACTGACCAATAAGCAGCCAACAAAGGCCGACCTAGCTCCAGCGGGGAGCTGGATAGAAATTGCTTAAAAAAATATAAATAAAAAAACCAACCAGCTGTTTTGGATGTCATTCAGTCACTTCAGTTAAAACAGAGCGAGAGACTTTTCAAACCCAACTTCTGGCACCATAGTAGTATTTGAAGTTTAAGAAGTAGTCTTGTTGGTGTACGATGGCAATGGCGAAGGGTGTAAAAGTTTAAGTGTCGAGGCAGGTGCGCCTCCTGCTGGCCAGGAGGTCTCTGTAAACAGAGGAGTTCAGGAAACGGGGGAAGGAGTCGCGGTGCATCAGGGTGTAGATCTGGAGCTGGGCCTCCTCGTACATCAGGTTGCTGGGCTCCGCCAGGCTCTGGTTTATTCCTTCTCTGACCCGGGAGTCCAGACTCACCTGGGGAAAAGAAGCGCACAAACTAGTGGCGTGTGGTTGTTGACGAGGCGAAAGAAAGACGGCCTGCCAAACATCCTCAGTAAACAGGTTCCAAAGCTAAATGGACAGAATGAAACTCGTGGCGTCAGTCGGGGAGCAGCCAAAGTAAAAGTGACCAAATACGACGCTGGGATGTGCCATTTTAAAAGGAAAAAAAAAGAACACGGATACAAACTCCAGAGCTCTAAATGCTAAAAAAAACAACACCCAAAACAGGGGAGTGATCTGCAGCATAACCCGTGGTTACTCCGGGCTTCTCACCTCTTTGGGCGATAATATAGACACGTAATCTTCATATATGATCCTGGCCTTCTCATCCACCACTGTGGGGTCGGTCTCCTTCTTCAGCTCTTCGCACGCCAGCCAGAAGAGCAGGTTGTCCTCGCTGTACTCGGAGCGCAGGAACTCCTGGAAGATCTCCCGGCCCTCCAGCGAGCGCAGCATCATCTCGAAGCTCCGGGCCCACGACAGCACGTCCTCCAGGCTGGGGTTTCTGCGGGCGAGCACACGGGCCGGCGGGGGGTTAAGGCGAACGGGCCGCCGCGAGCCGCAAAGCGAGCGTTCGAGCCGCACTCACTGTTCTTCAGCTGCTTCGATGCTGTCCATCTTGGTGCACGTCTGCCGCTCGCTCCTCTCCATTCTGTCTTCGTTCCTGAGTTAAGACACACAAAAGAGAATCGGTATTCCCCTTGAAATGAAGGACCGGGCGTGCTTTGGGGGGGGGGGGGGGGGGGGGGTCAAAAAGACAGGCTGATGTTCTATTCAATGGTTTATTCCTCTGTTTGGGTTTTAGAACTAACATCAAACCAAAGTTTAAACAACACCCCCTTTTTGCTCGCATGGTACGAAAAAACGACCTCTTCCACTCCTTACAGTTTTCCTGATTTAAAATGTTTTGGCTCTGGAGGATTTCCACGGTAACAATCAAACACCGCTCAACATCAGGATGTTAAAGATGCTGTTTAAATCCCTTTTAACTCGCTTTGAATCCGATTTCAAACCGAGTTAAAGGGTGTCAGGAACTAGGCCGGTTTAATTCCGAGATCGGCCGTTCAACACCAAATACATTTTTAGCCTGTTTGCCAGTCTCCTGTTGGGCACAAAATATCAAAGTGACCTGACTGTATCATGATTTCATAATGTGCAGGATCATGGAGCAGAAGAGGCAAACAAACGGCCGCTGGGAGCGCCGATCGACGTGCATGTAGACTGAGAGCGCGCACGGCAGCTCTGGGCCGGGAAACACTTCACATGTTCCAGTGTCCCAGGACATAAAAGGGTGTAATCTTCCTCTCGGAATACGATCAGACGGCAAACTCTACATAAATAAGTCAAAAATCAACCCAGCAGAGCCCATAAAATGTGGTTCGAAAGCGTTAACTGAAGGCGGTGGTGTCGGCTGAGTCTGCTTTGCGCACCGCTCTCCAGCGCCAGAGGAGCCGCTCATGCAGGCCCACATTTAACCAAATTTGCAGTGTGCAGCTGCGCAGTGCAGAGCGGTGTAGATAAGGGAGATATGCGGTTTAAATATAGAACCGGGGCTCAGAAGCAGCCGATGAAAAATAAATACTTCCACAACCCTGATACCGATGAGAATCCAGAGAGAGAAACAAGCTGCTGCCGTGGCCGTTTTCATGGACATACTTTTACATGCAGGCCTGTCCCGACTGTTAGGTAATGGCCTGACACCACCCCAGTAAATGAAATCTAAATGTCAATTTGGTGACAACCTGGAGGAGTAATTAGTTGGATTTGAGACAGGAAAATGGACCCAGTAGTCTGCAAAAAACAAAAAAACAAAATAGCCTTTTTCTATGTTCTTTTGTAAAGAAATGATTGGTTTATGAGATCTGACAATCCCCACATTCTGTTTTTAACTTCCATTTCAGCCACCCTAAATACAACCCTACATATTTTTTATACTGCTGTCGATTGACAACCGATGAATTTAAAAAACACAAAAGAAACTTGGCCCATCAGGTCCACCTCTAGGATATTTTAAAAAGCACTGCACTCCCCAAAAAACACTATTTGTGATCAGAACCTGATAAAATGGGCCATAAAAACAAATAAAAATAGGATCCAAAAAACTAATCTTTTCTTCAAGGGTCGATGGAATTGAATGGTTCCAGGTTTTTTTTCCCACCTACACTATTTTCTTTCTTCTGTTAGAGTATTATGAGTAACTTTTAGGGTTAAAAAAAAAGACTGCTCTTTGAAGACAGCACAGTGAATTAATCAACTGATCAAGATAAAACATGGAGACGGAACTGTTAGTTCCAGTCCGCTCTCTTCATGTCTTCCAGCAGTTAATCGCACTGGGGTTCAAACAATAACGCTTCAGTTCAAACCTTTATGTAAACACTGGAAACAAGGCGGTAGCCTCTCTGTCTATCCCAGCTCGGTCACACTTGCCGAGTCCACACTGAGCGGTCTATTTTTCGTCCCACCATGGAGGATCTCTCCTTCCTCTTGCCGTCTCTAGTAAAAGTCCCCATTGTGCGGCCGTAATGGACTAAGCCAGCCACAGCCCCCCGGCGCCCTCACAATACGGCTAAATATACAGGCTGTTCTTCACAGCTGTTTTGCATGTGATGTGTGGATGAAAAGAGAAGGCACCCCCAACCAGAAAAGAGCCCTGCAGAACGGCGGGTGAGCAGGGGTTAGAGGGTGCAGAGTGGGGTGGGGAGAGGGATGAAATGCCCCCCCTTGAAGGTTTTCCTGCACATTCAACCCCGAACGCGTACGTGTCGGATGAGATGTCTGGCATGGCAAAAGCAAAGGAGCGAGGGGGGGTGACACGGAGAGCTCCCGCTGCTTCGAGTGCAGCTCATCCCCAAGTCTTAGCTGTGTGGAAAAAAAAAGAAAAAAAAGTCGGTTCTCTCCCCACCAAAGCATCACGGGAAACAAACAAAAACACGGGCTACTCGGGGTCATTATTTGGGCCCGTTCCGGAGAATTAAAATGAACTTTGTGTGAGGAGGATATAAACTAACTGCTCCACATGAGATTATCTGAGGCCTTCCTTGAAAAAGGAAAAAAAAAGAAGAAAAAAAAAAAGGCACAGAAGCGGCACAGTCCGCAAGCTGCCACCACTTCAGATGAAGTGGTGTGAAAGAAGCAGAGCATTCACCATTCACTGCCTAAAAACAATGTTTCATTCACTGGGCTCTCTCAGTGAGAGTGCAGGCCCGGCGAGCCGGCTGTGGGAGCTCCGCTCCGCCTCCCGCTGCTGCTGCCTTGCTCAAGAGCCACGCGGTGAAGCTACTTCTGACCTACTGTCAGGCAGTATGGTCGTGTTAGGATGCTTTTACATGTTTAAAGTACGTCCATAGGCATCAACCCCACACAGATTAACATGTGCTCCCGTTCCAAGCCTCAAATATGAAAATGTTGGCACGACATGAGAAACGCTGCCCTTAGAAGAAGAAAGAAAATGTGATATCTGACTATCGTGCCGAGCGGCAGGGTCTCAAGATATTACATATATTTCCATTTTCTTGCATATCAGGCCAGCAAAACATGGAAAAAAAGTTGGGATGGGGGATATTTAGGGCTATTTATGGCTTTTGGATAATGTAGTTAAACAATAATGTTGTTATTTCAAACAGGTGATGTCAATAAGTGATTGGAGTCATGATTTGGTACAAAAGCAGTCTCTGAAAGGCCTTCAGGAGTAAAGCAGGGCCAGTTCGTCCACAGTCTCTGAAGGATGTTCCTCAAATAATGACTGGAGGGGATTTGTATATTTTCAATTTCCAGTGCAAAACATCTTTAAGTAATTCCAACAGTCTGTAGGGGTTTATCAATGCTACTCCTCAATAATGGATGTAACCACATGAGAGAGGGATTACAGTGGGAAACCTAGTACAGCACTATGGAGATTTATCCTCAAATAACTCCACTGACTGGTAGAGATCGTTCTTCCACTTCCAGGATTGCATTAATGCAGAAAGGTTTACTGGAATTTCACAGCAGCAAATGCTGCCCTCAGGACTTCCGCAGTTATGTCTGCGCAGCTTTCGAGATGACAGCAAAACAAAACCGAAAAGAGATGTTCCGCAAACCTGAAAGAGGGAAAAGGGAAGACGTGAAGAATTTTTAAACCAAAAATGCAGAAGCCCCTGTGAGGTGTACATTTTCACAGGACTGCAGGAAGAAGGGGACAAAATAGGGACTGAAACGCTCCATTACAAACGCCAGGACTTCGTTAGAGTGCTCTGTAAAACGCTCCACGAGCACACAAATGTCACCTCGGAGCAAACTGATCCCCGCTGACATTTTTATTTGCTGGTTCAGAGAAACTCGTGAGGAAAAACAGCAGGCACTTGACATTTCTGCTCAAACACTGACTTCTGATGTATGTGCATTCATTTGCATTTTTTGCCACTCATTAATTAATCACAACAACAGAACTCCTGTCTCCGGGATTAATCCTAAAACGGGGGGAAGTCACTTCCTTGGGTCTGTGGTCACTTCCTGGAACAGGACACCTGTTTTTACAGCTTAAACTGATAGAGTGGACAAGAACCAGCGATAACATTATGGCCCAAGGGGAACTTCCCTAACATGGCTGAGTCATCAGAAACATCATTCCACCAGCCACTATAAAAGCAACGATGAAAAAAAAAAAGAAGTTCCATCTGGGAGCAAAGTGGGTTTAATATGCTCGAGCCGCCGAATCATGCGCAGCTTTGAGTCACGCCTGTGCTTATTGCATCAAATTTTTAGAGAACAAAAGTGAGGCATCGCAACTTGGGCAACACGATTAAGGCCAGGGCCAACGGCCCTTAGCCCTGAGGAGCGTAAAATGGAGTCAGAGATGTCTGGAAAACAACAGGAAACTGTCCTCTTTAATAAGATCTGTTTACAGCTGCTGCATAAAGGAAGTCATTATATTTGGGTCAAAGATTACCCCTTCACAAGATGCATTGTTTTCACTCTTAGATGCATTTTCACTTCATCTCTACGTCTCTGTGGCTGCTGTCAGCGCATCTTCAGTAGGGGTATAAGGGTCACCATGAGAAACTTTCGGACATTTTTAGTATTTTTTCCCACCAACATCCATTTTTAAGCCTCTCAAAACAAGACGACACACCTAAAAATCCCCCGGAGAGGAGAAAGGAGGCGACGCGCCGGCCGTCTGGTGTGGTCACCACACATTGTAATTAATGTGGAGTCATGTTTCTGGCCAGGCTGAGCTCCGCCTTGGTCTCCACTGGCTTCTTTAATGCGCCGATGGGGTCCTGACCTGCTCTCTGAGGGTGCCGCTCGGCCGTGCGATGACACGCAGGTCGCAAACAGCGCAGCATCGCAAATGAAAATACAATCAGAGCGGCAGGTGGGGGCCTGGACGGAATAACGGTTAGCTGAGCCGCAGAATTCTGCCATCAGGCCAAATAATTCCTCTCATAGTCGCGTAGCACTGTCTGAGGCGCCGTTTGGTTTTTTTTCCACAGCTGTAATAGGACACTTTCAAAACAGCCTTTGCTGCCTGGATTTGCCACAGTCCACCTGAAAACCGGACAGCAGGACATAAAGGGGGTGGTTTTGTCCTTACCAGAGACACTTGCAGCAGCCGCACCAGCAGAGGCAGCAGTTGTTGGGCCGGGGCTGTCCGGGGGCCTGGGGTGGGGCCTCGATATGAGCCGCCTGCCTTTTCCTCATCTCCACTCCACTCACACTCAGGGGCTTCCGGGTGGACACAAACAGGGGATAGAATACAGTCAGTACCCTTCCAATCAATCACACCCCGACACAGGAAACAAAGTTGTCATTTCTGACTTTCTGCAACCCGGCAAAAGACCATAACAGTCAGATGGGTGAATGTGTGGGTGTGTGTGTAAGAGACAGACGAAGCACGAGAGAGAGAGAGAGAGGGAGAGGGAAAGAGAGAGGACAGCGAGGATTCCCTTCCTTGTTTGGTACAAGGGTTTCTGGCATAAGCCCAAGTCTGTCCCTCGGCTTTGAAACACACTAAACATGCATTTTAATGGGCTGGGAGACAGACAGGGAGGCAGCATCTATATATCCCACACACGGACAGGCACCCGTGCACAATAAACACACAATTGCACAAACATATGAACATCTGTATGATGCCATTAAGCCCTTTCCACAGTCATCATCTATCTGCCCTGCTGCCCCCTCAGATTAGGGAGCAGCTAACAGCTATAGGCAGGAGATGAGGAGTGTTTGATGGCTAATACTTTGACTGTTTGCGTCTAAAATGGGCTTCCGTGCTGCGACTGAGCCTCTGCGGCGGGGAGAGCGCGCCCGTCTTTGTGTTTGTGCGAGCTGTGAGAATCGCTTGGCCTGCTAGTATATTTACAAATGAAAGTAATGAACTGTTAGTCCAGCTCTTCATTTACTTTGGTGAAATCTCCTCTTTGTGAGCAGGAATGAATCAAAACAACACGAGTTGTCTCCCTCCCTATTTCTCGTCCTCAAAATAACGCACATCCCTCACCAGTGCAACGGTGATAAAAATCTTTTGTTTTGGCCAGTAAATTGTCAGAAATGTAAAAAAATAGATTTACTCGTTGCTAGAATTGAGGAGAATTTCTTTGCGACCCTCAAAAAGTTATAAACATTCCAGCAAAGAGATTACGAAGTGCTACCAAAGGTGAAGCTGCTGTTCTGCGACAGGCACAACACAAGCGTTCACCTTCATAAAAGTTAACCCGCTCACATGATTCCACATTTTGTGTGTAAATGGTGCTCTGCACTGTCCACCACGGCTTTCCAAAGGGACCGTTGGAGGGCAGGTTAAAGACGATCCACTGCAGCTCTAGTATGATTTTACCATCATTTAACAGTGTATTTTGTTTGTTTTTTTAAAGTGGACCCAAGAGGGACCCAAGAGGGTCCACTGCTGGTCATCGCAGGGGATTTTCCCAGACTCTAAGAGAGACTTAGAAAGTGAAGATCCAGCGGTGCTGCCCTTGTAGATTAAGTGCCTTTAACAACATAATGGCCCTCAAAAGCAAATTTAGTGCTTTTAAAAAAAGATCTTCAGAGTATTCTAGATAAAAATAGCACTTCAAGATGTTATTCTAATGTCTGAAAATAGCTCAGTCCATGTTCTCACCCTAAATGGGCTTCTCATATAACAGAGCGGTAAAACTGATCTACAACAACATGAAATAAAAACACCAAGGTCAAATTTACATCATGACACACAAATACAAATACAGAACAGCCGGGCATCACCTAAGAGGTGGAAAACAAAGTCATAGTTACCAAAAAAAAAAACACAGAAGTCCTACCTGTACAGCCATAATTAGATTGAACTTTTCAAAAATAGTAAAAAGGAACCTTCACTCGAGCTCGAGTACAGACATAAGTGATCTCCCATCCCTATGATTCATGGCAGGTAAGCCTGAGACGATCTGCCTAATATGCAAAGGTCGCCTGACTGTTAGAACGGCTGTCAGCTATTTGGCAACCAGGCAGCACCGGTGGAAAACAAGCTGCCAGATGCAAACGACGGCGCTGGTGCGACGCTGTTCCAAATCCACATTGAGAGGACATGCAAATGGGGGATAGAAATACAAATATTGCTGGGACGTAGGGGGAAAATACAGGGCCTGTCATTTTCTAAATGGTTTGTCTAGGATAAAAGATGATATCCTCTTATACATCAGATTAATAAAGATTGTGATGTAAAATTTTAACTGAAGTTTCTCTCTCTGAGCTTCAGCAGTATGTCCAATACTTCAGCTTTGTAATGACTGAACTGACCGTTTCACACCCTCCGTAACTCAATATCTAATCCAAAGTTAAGTAAACATTACTGGGTCCTGAGGGCACACACTGCATTGTAAAACAGAGTGGCATCTGCATAGCTGTTGAGTTTGATGCAATGTCTTTTGACAAGACTTTTCTCTGAAATATGACATAAATTATAGGTCCACAAACGAGTCTGTCCATAAGGTGACCGGCAAATCCAGTGTGGTCCTAAGCAGTTTTACTTCAGTTAGTCATAAAGCTGTCAACATTTTTTGTCAACTGAAACTTTGTTGGACAAAGAAATATGTAATACAACGTGTACGATGCCCAGACCATCTCCACTTGATAACTATCGATTAGGGGATATTAAACAGACTAAATAGAATTTAAAAACTATACTGTTTTCCTTCTGTTTCACTTCTCAAAGACAGGTGCCTTAATTATTATCACGACATTTCCGACCACTTTTAGGAGTAAAAGTTTAAAGAAAATCCAAAATTCCCAAAAAATTCAACTTGACTTCACACAATGAATGGCACCTCTTTAGGATGCCGCTGACAGCAGCAGCATCAATCATAAGACTTACCATGAATTAAAGAATTCCTAAACACAGTTCAGACAGAGCAGTCATTGCGTGAGGTAATAGTTTGCTGGATGGTGGCAGAGCTCCTGACTTGTGGACTGTCTCGGTGTTTGGCAAACGGACTGGCGGTTTGGCTTCCAGGGGACGCTGGACAAGGAGAGGAGGTTCTTTCACCACAGGGAAAAGAGACTACTGGTGTCACCATCCCTGAGCGAGTGGTGAGATAAGAGACACGGGAGCTGAATTGAGATCTGGTCACCGTCCACGCCTTTTGTCCTTAATTCACCTTCTCCCTTTTCGCCTCACGACCGTCGCCTCCTAAGCTTCCTCAGATCTCACTGAAAGGATCATTGATTGACTCGAGAGCGCAGGGAACTGTGGCTGTGCAGCATCTGAAAAACAAACAGGTCAAAGAAGAACAGTCACCACAAAATCATTTTAACCTGACAGAAAGATAAAGGTGCACACTGATAATGGCATCCCACTTTTTCTTGTATAATTATTCACTTGTTCACTCGGATGCTACTTTGACAGCATTTTACAATCAGACATAATGAGAAGACCAAGCACCACTTTGCAGTGGGAGACAAGACTTTTTCAGATCCAAAAAAAACAGAAATCGTTTTAGAATATTCATCATTAGTCACATTTATTGTTGTGTGGTCTTCTGCCCGCTGTTTCCAGGTTTATCTGATTGTGTACGACACGGCTTTGAGCAAAGTTTTTACCACCAAATGATGCAAAAGGTCTCAGCTACAAAACATTCCAGAAACAGTGTGTATCAGATATGATACTTATGGCATTATAGGGTTGATAATGGGATCGGAGATGATGTTCTTTATAACTCATGATCATTATGTCTCCCCGGTCCTTGCTTCTGCTTCCCACCATGATGATGAACTCCCCCAGCCGCTGGCCTGTCTGTATTTCAACCCGTCAGCTGCATTTCAATGTTTGAGGGTTTAAACTTGATCCAAATCTGCAATACAAAAGCGATTGGTAGCTCACTCATATTAGCGTCTTAACTCAGCGTTAAGAGGCTAATATAAGTGATCTGCAACTTTAGTCGGTGAGCTTTATTTATTATTTATTCATTTTTGTTACCAGGCGCTTTATCACATCAAATTTGAATTGGGAAGTTTCCCCTTTCAATAGTTTCGCTTTCCAGCTTCAGTTTCTGCAGCCTTGTGGCAAACATCACATGAGCTTGTTTTGTTGGGAGTTCATCAGGGCTGGCTTTAGGTTAAAACCACTGTCGAAGCACCCTCTGTTCGAGCTCAAAGTGCACCACTTCTTTCGGGATGCATCCGTCTGTATGAACAGCAGCTTGAAGCGTGAGCAGATTGTTACTTTTTGACATCTGAACAATTTGCTGATCTCATAAGATCCCTCATTCAAACCAACGGTCGACCTTATAAAAGTGTTTAATGTCACATTTAGAAAAAACACCATTACTGTGTCTTAATAGCACGTAGCTGCTGCTCCCTGCTCAGTAAAACTGTTTCCAAAAGCGTCTAACGTACATCCACAGGAAGGTTTGATTAACCAACCAATCCACTAATAAGCCAGGAGATGTGCTCAGGATGAGACCCAAAACACCCAAAGTCACTGCATGCTGTCATCTCCTTCACCTTTGGTGTTGTCATTCCATGCCTAATCATAGAAAGATGTCACATGTTTAATCTATCCACTGACTGAGGGAAGCTTAAAAGCTGGAAATCCTCCAGGGCTGCACTCGCATTACAGGTTGTTTCACACAGGAATTATTGTTCCAACAACATGCTTTCACTCATAACAGCAGCTTAGAGGTGTTCACATGTCTACATGGACACTGAAGACATACAAGCAGTGGGATGAATCTCGGAGGCTAAGATTAGCACGTAGTGGGGAACAGAAACAGTTAAGACGGCCTCTAAATGAAAGATCAAAACCAAACTACATCAGAAAGATTCTCTTTTTAGAGGGCTTGCGGTCCGCTGCGTATTTTCATCTAATTTGAATTCACACTAGTTTTTCTTACCGGCTCTTTGGCTGGTTTGCCTAAACACACAACATCAAGATAAATGGTAACACAAAGCACTGAGTTTATAAGCAAAAGCTGATCCAGTGAAGTCAGCCAGTGAGAGAGCAACATGGGGATCCACTAAAGGCCCAGGACGAAGCTCCTCCCTGTGTTTCAAATGTCTGTGAAAAATGATTTTACTTTGTCCACAGACGAGGTTTCTCCATGGGAGCGGGGATATTTTACATGGCCTCCGCATGACCTCTACGCAGGAGCGTGGCTGCCTATTACCTATTAGGCTTATTATTAGTAAATCCAATCACAAATAAAAATGTTTTAATAGGGAATAGAGGAACAGGAAGGCACTGGATTAGTTGACCAACTATCAATCTTTTGGCAATTTGCTGCTTTACTTTAGTGCAAGCCTTCCTTTCGTGCCAGGTAATAAAAGCTACAGATGTCTGATGTAATGAGGCCTAAGCTGCAACAGAAACAAAACAGAGACTAAACCGAATAGGTTTAGGAACACTGGTGATGGCAAATAAGGATCAGACTGCATCCATGCATGGCTTTCTGCTTCACTTTCAGTCTCTACAACCTTTCACTTTCACTTTACGCCAAAGCAGAAATTCTCCATCATTACAAGCAAACAACACCCGCCTTGAACTCAGTCGACCACCTCTGTGGGCAGCTTGACCAGGAAGCCTGTTTAGTAGCTGCTGCCCAACCTACCAAACCCCCCACAGTCCGAGCCTCCGTGGCACAACACCACGTCTTCCCGGTGGCGTTAGAGGGAGATATGAAAAAACGTTTCCCTGATAGATAATACGACTGACAGGCCGGTTTGTGGTGGATGGTGGGACCGCAGCCCCCCGTTGCTCCGCTGCATCTGCCCAGCGGGCCTCGCGACCAACGGGGAAACCAGCCCACCGGACCCTGCTCCCAGCCTCCGTGCACTTAGCTCCGCTGGCTAGCGGCTCGTCTGTCTGTCCGTGTGTGTGTGTGTG
>JABUIW010000010.1:13138769-13224498 GCA_013363375.1 Menidia beryllina | reverse complement strand
AGCGAGAGAGGAGGAGGAGGCGGTGGCCAGCGGAGCAGCGGGGCTAGCGCCGAGCTAACCGCCAAGCTAGCGCAGCCCCGTGCGTGGATCGTTAGCGCAGAATAAGCAGGCTCTTACCCCCTTCGTGTCGGGGCTGTCAGCGTCGGGGAGTCATAGGAGACGGGAAATGCGACGTCCCGATGCTTATCTAACGGCATCGCGCGGGGGAATCCTGCGGAATAGTGTCCATCGCCGCTATTTTTTCTGCCATCCGCCCCACTTCAGCACCGATCGCTGCCGAGTCCCTGGATGCACTGCGCAGGCGCGCTGCCGCCGCTGCTCTGTGGTCGCAGCCGGCGGAGAGATGCACTGCTGAGGCTCCACGCGCAGTCGGCAGCAGCACGCGGGGGATCATGACATCTTCCGCAGACCCGACAACCTCACCATTACCCACCCAAGCACACGGCACTCTTTGGAAAACAATGCTGCATTTCTAAAACACGATTGCACTCAAAGAAAGTCACATTCATTCAATGGCTCCCTTCATAGAGGAAGTATGTCCTCGGGTGTGGAAAAGATGCTTCTTCAGACACACAGATCTTCCTGTTTTGTTTAATGTTTTCATACCAAAACCACTTAAAAGTGAGAAAAGCTATAATAACATATCAACATTTGTTGAAAAAGTAACTGATCTGGCTGATATGTAAAACATATTAGTCATATAGTTTCTGTAAATGTACAGAATACTAAAAAAATTTAAATAACTTTGTTATCAGCAGAATTCCTTGAAGACTGACATCTTGGAAAGTATCCTCCACTGCCAATTTCTAAAAAACACAATAACTTTCACAGGTTTGAGGAAAACTCACTTTTAAAGTGTGCTTTCATGGTTAAAACTAAATTTAATATGTTTGTCCTCCGCACAGATTACATTACATGTGTTTTTTAAACTGGACTTTTTTCTGTGGTGGAACAGCAGGATCTTTCATGGCAATTCCTTTTGCAGGAGCAAACAGAGAGGCAAAGATTCAGATTTTCATGTCACCTGAAAAACTAAACTGCTTTTTGTCCCTCTGTGTGCTCGTTTAGTCTTCTGCATCTGCTGTATGCTTTCAGACGAAAATCAGTATGAGCATTTGAACAAAAAATCCTAAAGCTGATTTTCAAGAGTTAGTAACATTCTTGCTCAGAATATGTGTAAGTTCTGCTATCGCTGTAAATGTTTAACTAACAGAAAAAATGCCTTATGAAGCACAACGAAACACTGTAAATATTCTTATGCTGGTAACACAAGAGGGCATCGGTGCTCCTCTCTGTGGCTGTGTTCGAACTCCTCCATACTGTTTGATGGAAAATTAGAAAATATTGTTGCAGTTGGTTATTTAGGCCTGAAAATAGGCCACATTTTGAACTGATACGTGGAAATAATAATCTTAGATCATTCTGGACATTCACATAGAGTGGCAGACTCCTCCACCTTCCTCATCCTCATCACATGTATTCCCATTTTTGTTCTCAGATTCTTTTACTTTTAGATTACTTAATAAAACAAAAGGAGAGGATTTAATCAATTTATCAGAAGAAGTTTACTTTAAATAATATCAAATTAACATGATTTCTGAGTTGTTTTTTTTAACAATGTGGTAATCCTCTGTTTCCTGAAGACTTTAGCCAAATTTGCATTTTGCATTTGTTTAGAACTGATTTGTTACATTTTTTGCTTCCATTTGTGGGAAGGGAGAGGTGGTGCTAAAGGGCAGGCGACAGCTTGTACCATAAAAAAGTGCATAAAGCTGCTTGGAAATTTTTTTCTGTGTCTTTCTTTTGTTATTGTTGTTTTTTTATTTTGGTGGAGGGCTGTACTGCTTGGTGGTGTGAAAATTGGTGGGAGTGGAGTCAACCAACCTAGTACCAACCCAAGCTACTTTGTGTATCATTTCCTTGGTTGATTATGCATAAGATTATATTTCTGATTGAATTCAATTCAGTCTACCTGACAATCTTATTAACATGTTTAGAAATGTTACATGTTTTCTGTTCGGATGATGTGCTTTCTAGATACTCTCGGGTATTTGTGATTGTGACAGCTGGCTGTAAAATTTGTGAGAATGTAGCATTCATTTCACCTTTGTGTCCATTTCTCTTCATTGATACACATATACTATATGACACACATATGGTACACATAAGTAAAAAAAACCCACATAACAACATAAACAAAAGCATGACAAGGTAAATCTATACCTTGGCTTGGCTTGATTTTGGTCAGCTTCAGAAACATGTTACAGCGTAAAAAAAATAAGGCAAGAAAGAAATATTGACCATTTTCCCACTTCTACCACAAGGTGGCATCAGAACTGTGCTCTGCCTCTCAAACTCCAGCTCTGACAGACACATGGTGCCTGATGACACTGTGTGATTATGACCAAAAAATTGTTGCTGCCGCTGTGACAATTGAAGAGTTAAAAGCAGACAGATAACAAAAGGAAACAAAAACCATTTGCTTTCAGATACGGGAGGCAGGAGCCGCTGCATTATGCCATTAGTAGGCATGACACAGCACAATCAGTGCTCACTGCTGCTGTGTTTTAAACACTGCACCCACAACACTCCCCTCTGAAAGTTAAACCAACACATGAGCTCCCCAGTAGGGGGAGGAAACATCCTCACCCAAACGAACATGATGTGAACTACACCTGCAGAGCTGCTGTACAGATGCTCAGTGTTTTTTAACCCGGCCCAAAGACTCAGTAACATCTCCATCTGCAAACATTCTGAAGTCTGATGTCTCAGAATACAATGAAAAAAACAACTGTAATGCTTTTCAGTCTGCCCCTTTGACAAAGGACTCACCAGTAAAAGAGGACCCTGCAGTAAAGGTCCATGTCAGCAAATGCATTAAGAGTCTATCAGCTCCCCCCCCCCACACACACACACAAATGAACGCCAGATCAACTGTGTAGGCTGCTCCACGCTTCATTCTCAGACCCCTGACATTTTTAAAAGAGAAAGCTGTCAACGACAGAAAGGCCAGACACTTTCTGTCAGGAGCAATCTGACAGATCAAGAGACGGTAAAGACCATTGCAGAATTCCACCTCAAATGGCAAATTCAGCAACATATGACACATTATCAGGAGAGAGCTCAACCAGGCAAATCACTCCCTCACAGGAGCCCCACCACTCTCGGTGTGTGGAGAACAAATCCATACAAGACTATGGGGCCAATCCACCGAGCTGACCGATGAACTGATAGAGAGTCATCGTCGATCCGCTTCAAACCTTAAGTTGACCACTATACCCTCCTGAAGAGAAACCCACTGACATGGAATGTGTTATGACCGGCTATATATTGCAGCTGTTGAACTTATCCAAATTGTGATGGATTGCTATAATGGACAGTAGTGGCTGGTTAAAATGGGGAGCCAAAGGTATCAAACACCAATCTACAAAATCGGATGACAGATTTTTTTAACTATTGCAAATAACTCAAAGCCAGTCTAGTATTCTTCTCAAATATTATCTTTCAGTTAAACTCTAACAGTTGTTTCGCCCTCCTAACTGGGGACTCATGAACGGTATACTCAGTGAGCTGCTGCGCATGACTGTGGCCTTCGAGGGGACACAGACAGCTTAAGGTTTGTCGATGACACCATGACTGGGCTGGATGGCACTGGAAATTAAACTAAAAAAAGGAACTGAGTTGGCCGGATTTATAAAAAGTCATTTCTCCATAAAGGTAGACAATGCCAAGTATATTAGTACTGATTCTGTAACGAGGAAGTGTCAGATCCAGTTAGAGGTGGAGAGGGTGTAAAAGAAAACACAACCGGCCTGGGCCAGATGTGTTGTTGTTTTCTTTACCAAAGGAGGACGACTGCACTGCAGGGCGACATACAGGAGCTTTCTCCCGAACATGCCTGTCCCTCATAACTGCTCTTTTTAAAGATGTTATGTATCAATGAAAAATTAAAAATCTGTCTTATTTCATGTAATGTGATAGTTCATTCTTTTGTTTTTCTGTATTGAGAATTTTCGCTTGCCTGTGGTTTGGAGCTAAATTGGATGATCTTGGCTCGCACATATTAAAAAGTCTTACAACCAATGCTCCCAGCAGCCTTTGTTTAAAGAGCACACCTAATTAAAATTCGAAGCAATTGGAGAGCTACACGAGGGAGAGTGAATGTCTGTTGCTTGGACCATAGACACGGTCTGTGGACAGGCTATTCTCTGCTTCTCGTTTCTTTTCAGTACAAGAAGAGGTTGCTTCCAAATTCACCATTTTTAAGTTTAACCAAGAATCTGAAGGGTTCTTCTGAACAAGCCTGATGTTAAGTGTGACGGTAAATCAAGAGACAGGGGTCATTCCACATATTCAACCTCTTTTTTAGAACGCGTCTGGCTGGTCCAGACACATTCCCCTAAACATATCTCTATTTACCACAATGTGTCGTCTTCATTTATCACCCTGCCGGATTTACAACTCTCTCCAGGTCCCTGTTATGATTTAATATTTACAATTTTTTAGATCGCAGCGTACACTTCTTTTGCTGTCTCACTTAGCTCTGTTTGGATGTCCCAGTGCATGTGAAATGCTGGCAGAATTTCAAACTCAGATTAGAGTACAGTCTCTGTTGTCCTTTAACCCGTGCTGGCTGGAAGGTAAAATAATGATGACAATAGCGATATCTTAAAGACCTCAGTCCTGGTTCCACCATCACAGATGTCTGCAGATATCTTTAACCCTGCGGTTGTTATGCTTATGCACTTTATCAGTCTGGGCCCAAACAGCCCGCAGTGGTGTCTCTGGAGTTAATTTGTCTGACTGATGCACATGTATGTACATCTGTGCGCGTGTGTTTATGTATAAGGGTCAGTGAGATCAAAAACAGTGAAGCAAAAGAAGCGAGACAGTAACAGAGTGTGGCAGATTGGGTAAAATACAGTAAGATGGCTCCAGTGAGGTTGTTTAAAAGTCTCACAGTGAAACAATGAAGCGTGAGGGCAGATTTATAACAAGAGCATCCCAGGTTGGGTAAATCTATTGCTCACAACAGTTGTAAATGTCCCGTTTCCCCCTCTGTGTGTGTGTGTGTGTGTGTGTGTCCAGGCAACACAGAGGAAAGCAATTTACTGCAATGAGTCCATAAATGAAATTCAAGAAGAGTTCAATTCAGCCTGTGTCAAGAGCTAAGAAATGAAAGTTTTGTAAAACTGTCTTCTTTTCAATAACCATGTAAGAGAGCAATCATTTTCAAAACTCATGTGGACTCAATTCAACTGGATGGCATGAACTGCTCAGAATGTCCGGCGCAACACAAACTCCTTGTTGTGGTGATTCACCACTGGCATAATGCACGCACAGCAGGCCACCTGACCCACAGTCACAGCTGAACGTCTGACCATGTTTTCTGACCTTCTGAATTTCAATAAACAAGGCAAAAGATACACTCCCACATAATATTAGAAATAGGCCACAAAAGATAAGACCAGTGGGTTATGATATAGGTCCCCAGAAAATAACACCAAAATATCATAAACTGTTAAAATGATCCTCTTCATGGTTGATTTTCCAGTACCAAATCTACAGCTCCTGCATTTTGACTGGTATCCTCAAAATTGCCTATACAGGTAGCTTTTCCCTTTTTTTCAGTCTATGATTTTTATTGTCTGATTTCCTGTGTCTAATTGAAAAAGATTTCCAAGTCCTTTTAAAGATGGCTTCCAAGAGATTGCAATGTAAACTCAGATAGACATATTTGTAGAAAAGGCAGCAGTGGTTCCAGGTTGGAAACGAGCTCAGAACCACCTGGTACTCAACATTTTTTAATCCAATTTAAAGAGTGTGTCGGCTCTGAAATGGCCTTTTTTTTTTATTTTGCACTTTCCTCCCACAAAGTCTCTGCATGCTGCTGTCCTGAGGCCTCACTGTCAAAGGTCATTTTCCATGAAGAAGAAAGAAAAAAATGTTGAAGACAAAACTCCTGGAAGATGAAATCCTCTTTAACCTTGAGGCATTTTCAAAATAGGAACAGTAGATCGGTTTAGTCATTCCCATTTTTGTTTTCCCTTAAAAATATTTCTTCACTGTTTGGGCTGAGATGCCAAGAACATTAAGGGAGACAATAAAGTGCACGGTCACTTTATGGCTCATAGTAGAACCAATTCACTCCGAATAGGACATTTTACTCGGTTTGTGTCAAAAGTGGAGGGAAGATAAACTTTGGAAATAATCCTTGTTTGAGTGCACGCAGCGTTACTCATTTAATTGGACAAATTCCTTTGAAGTGTCATGCTCTCAGTCATCACAACCAGAGCATGACTTGTGCTGCCTCCGTTTGGTTATATTAAATGAAAAATTGAAAAGAATGCTTAGAGCGGTGTGCGAAGGATGATTGTAGTAACCACTTCTTCAGCAGGAGGGTCATTTCTTTCCAATTGCTCGATTTAATGGGACTTTAAAATCCAGCGATTTAAGTCTCTAAGGACTCTTTACGGTCCATTTGTACCTGTAGTGAGGTATATATCTGTTTTACTTTCAGCCTGTGCCAGGTGAAAGATCACAGGTTTCCTAAACAACACAGATCATAGGCAGAGCTTTAAAAACCCATAATAAGCATTGAGCTTTGGATGCCTGAAAGTTAGGATCAGTCTTGAGAGACTGAGCACAGATTTTTTTTTCAAAAGTACAGGAAATACTTTAAAGTCCAGAATTGTATCACTCCAAACAAGGGCAGAAATTTGTCCACTGTGATTTGTGTTTTTTTTTCCAAGGCGTATAAAAAAGCTAAATGATCTCCCATTTGACACCGTTATAGTGGGGCTGCGGCCATCTTTGCTGAATGAGGGTTGATTTAGTGCCTCTGATTTGTCACTCTCAACCACAGAGGCAGCACAGGCAGCATGGAGCTGGAAAGTGGCGCTAAAACCTGTGCGCTCCACGTGAAACAGCTTTTAACAGCAGTATATAAAGTGTTAGAAATGAAATTGCATCTCTCCCCAGTGGCAGATGAATTAGAATCGAATTTCTGTCCAGCAACTTCATCTGTAAAACAAAGAAACGCTTCTGTAATGACTTGAGCATGTTAGTCTGTTCATTGGACAGGCAAAACCTCCTTTGCTGTATGCAGAAATGCACACAGTAAAACACACAGAACAGAGTAAAAAAAAACAATATGTAAACTTGGACCTTCCATTATTAACAAGGCTTTGTGATCTCTGAAGTTTTGCTGAACATATTTCTGTAACTTTGGGATGGTCCAATAATCAATTGACGTTTTTTTAAAAAATGGTTACATAACACACATTTTATTTAAAAAAAACACAGAAAGCAAATGTCAAGCTTCCATGAGTTTAGAAAAAGAGAGAAGTGCATGTCAAGCATACGGCGATGGCTTTCTGTCCGTGTTTAGATCAAAAGTCCTTTGGTATTGTCTTTATGTTTATCCCTGCGGTGTTGTGCAGCTGCACTGTGCGTAATGAGCTTGTCCTACAAATTAGATTTTTATATCGTAGCTCCAATTTTATTGCCAGATCCGGAAACCCCATTTCCAAAACAGTAACAATGGGCTGCACATTTTCATATATAAATCTTGCAATCTTCCCAATTATCAGGTTGTATGAGGCTTTTGTGATGTTCTTGCTGTAGCTGATGGTGGGCGAACAGTCAGTCAGAGCAAAGGGAACAGCTCACGATTACATCCTTTATGTTCAAAATACGGCAAGCGAGTCCTCAGCGGTGTTGCTGTGGCACAAAACAAATCACAGCCTTGTACAAGACATCTTTCATTGATTTACCACTTATGTAGCAATCTTGTAATTATGTTTCAAACTAATCTCCATCATGAAAGTTGTTTTTTTTACTATGAAGTGAATAAAAGTGAGTTTTTTTTCAAACAAGACTGAAAATCGGTCAATGCATTCATATAAAACAGATTAGACACTGTTTTCAAGATTATTCTAAACAATCTGTACAATGTCTTCAGCTGGAGTTTTTACACGCACGTGGGGGTTTGAACGTGTCACTCAAACACCGGTGGCAGGGATCTATACCTTTATAATCCTCCTGATCGTTCAAGCACTTAATGTGTTGGCCACACGCTCCGTGTCCGACTTGCTCACAGAGTGCTGAGACTTCTCAAGTCGTCGGATTAAAGTTATCTTTACATTGAATGCAAGCAGCAGAGGACTTGCAGTGTCTGCGATAATGCTGGAACGAGCCACAATGACCAGAGGTCTGCCACTTGGGAGGAAGTGGATGTGGCAGGAGAAAGACTTTAATCAGAACCTCTTTGAATGTGAAAACACCTTGAGAAACTCAGGCTATGTGCTATTCATGGATTTTTCTGTCTTTTCAAAAGCCTTCTGAGAAACTGAAGGTCTATCTCACAAATTTTTTTCTCAACACATGCTACCTATTACTTGGTGGGATTCAGTCTTGTGTATTTTAGATAATGGTTGTGATATACTTTTTGTCTCTTGTATGTACTTGTCTGTCCTTTCTGTTATCGTTCTTGTACAACAGCACAATAATGTGCTGCATAGCGGGCACAGAAAGCACATTAAAAGATTATTTTCCATTAGGCGACAGCATCGAGAAGGCATGTGATTACCCGAAGTTCCGTCAGCATCGCTTCAGGGAGTTTGGCAGAATTATCTTCACTGATAACATCCCAGAGTGCCCCTTCTGAACCTACAAGTCAGATTCCAGTTAAATGAGTAGACAAAACAAACAGAAGCAGCCTCAACCCCCCAGAGGAATTCTGGCAAACACAATATTGTATAACAGAGATTTCTTCCCTGTATGTTTGGACATGTGTTTATGTGAAATTTTCCTCATGGCCAGCCCATTTTCCCCGTGTGTAATAAAAATGTGGACATATCTCATTGCTTTATCAATAGCATTTAGATTCTGATCACCTCTACTCATTATGACTGCATTTACTGTAAAAGTCATTGGTAAAATGCCTGATATGACTTTTTAATGTGTAGCACAAAGAAGGTTGTTGCCAAAAATGTTATTGCTGATGTTGGATGCCGAGCATGTAAGATCAATTAACAAGTGCTGCTGTAATTGTGGGTTTAGACTCAGTTCAGTCAATGTCATCGATCTCAAACACCAAACTTATCCAACTACATATGTATTTGTAGATATCGATATAGATCTATCTATATATAAAATGAAATGAAATTTATTCGAAATGAAATTTATTCGAACAAAATCATTGGCCTATGTTTGCAATGATTCTCTTTTTCATTCTTTCTTCTCGGTTACGTTGTTGTAAGGCATGCTTTTATGCTGTATTACACCTTCAACTCCTGAAGGTTTTATTTTCTGCAAAATAGTTACAAGCTCAGTCTGAGCAGCTTTTGCCACTTCACAATTCCTCTACTAGCTGCCACAACTATTGGAGAAACTAAGGTCGTTGCTGTGTAAAATAAAGACAGCACCAAAAACAAATGACTATACGAGCCCAATAAAAAGCGTTCCAATCAGAACATGTTTTCTGAGTTTAACCTCAGCACACTGTGTATTCTTTTTGCTTTCCTCTCTGCTCATGTTTAGTTTCTATTTCTCAAAATACATCCTTCCGTCCTAATTGCCATAATGCGCATAAAATGAATGCGGAAATATTTGACCTATCGGACCGGACCAGGGCTTACTGTTTTTCTAAAGCATTTTTCAGCTATTAATGAAATCCCTCTGGGGTCTGTGAGGTGCAGTCTTTGTTCTCTAATACTAAACAACAGTTTTAATCGGAATATGCAATGCAACAGAAGTTTCACATCTAGAAGAAAGTCGCAAACAACCTTCAAGGTTTTTAATTAAACTCCAGTGGCATTAACTGTAACTGAAACAATGAGATACAGGATGCATGCAGACTGTGTGGGTGTGTTTAGAGAAAAAGAAAAGTATGCTGGCAAAAGCACAGACTCGTTGAGTATGTTTAAATAACTGAATTAGGATGCTAGATTCGTTGTCACCTCTGAGAGTACCCAGAGGCTTTCTTTGTGGAGAGTGTCTTTTGAGAATAATGCAATCCCTCAAACGCTTGATGGAGGCCTGGTTTGCATGCGTGTCCGGGTCCTTTTCCTAACTTGTAGGACTGTATTACTGAATGGCTGAAAGTGAACCGAAAACTGAATAATAAGAACTGAAAAATATTATTGTAAAATCAATAGATGAAGGTCAGAGTAAACGGAACTATTGTTGGGGAGAAATCGCGATGAATTGTTTGGAAAAAGAAATGACAGCCTTTGTACATCTTTTCACATCAACAGTGTACATTGCGATTTGTTGTCACAGAAGTGTAACGATTGTTTCCGTCCTGTTTACTGAGTGGAGCAGGAAGTTTCCGGCTCTGCTTTACGGCCCGGTCAGGCTGGACGTCCTCCAAACGCACGATGAGAGACGTTTGCTCACAGGAGTCTGTCTGTGTTCCTGTGAGAGGAATGGAAATATAACGCACCTCACCCCGTAACCCTTTCAAAGAGTCTGATATAAAAGGATGAGCAGCAGAGGGCATGTAGAATGGATGAAATAGCAAAGAACACCTATGTGTCTCCAAAAAGTTCAGGTTCCGGCAAATGTGGATTTGCTGAAAGAGAGAACACCAGACAATTCTGGATAAATGGGCGTTCGGAGAAATGGACAACTATTTTGAAGCAGCAATTCAGGTAAAAGTGAAGCCTGTTCCTCCAGTTTTATTCCTACTGACCCCCTTGGCTGAAAACCTCTATTGATTTCTCATCACCATCTGGCATCTGGTTGCCTCAACAGCTGTTTCATACATCACCAATTAAAAGATTCAGATATTTTAAACAGGCCGTAGATGCATGATGCCAGCACTATCCTTGTGAAGAACAGCCACTGAAAACAAATTGAAGATTTTAGAATATATAAAGAACAATCAAAACAAAAGTTCTTAAAGACCCATTGTTGTGTTTAGTCTCGATCTCACTTTGTTTTGTAAAATTTAAATCATATTGGAGGCATAAGCATAAATACACTTGATTTTGTGTGAGTGCTTCCCACAGACACTACAGACAGAACAATTTTTTAATCAGGCTTTAAACATTAACAATATGAAGGGCTGCTGTAAAATGTTGACATCCAACTGAATCCAACTTTGAAGACCAACTCTTTGTTAGGGTTTCACACAGTCAGAATATCTTGGCACATCTGGTTTGGATATTGTTTCTACAAGATCTTCGAGACTTAAGCTGAACACCGGAGTGCCACAGCTGGGTGTGCAGTGTAGAGTAAAAAAAAAAAGAAGCTAAAAGCTCAGCCAAGAATTGATTGCTGGATTGTTCACTGTTGAGCAGAGGAGACAATCTAATTGGACAGACTGGCAGAAGGGGATTTGCAGCCAACAGCTGGGCTGGTTATGTTCTTTCAACGGATACAACTCACTGACTGATGATACTGAATTCTTATATTGAATACCAATCTTGAGACTTTAATGAAAAGAGTTTTAAAAGTTACCGCTTTACTAAAAATACTGTATCAATGGCAGCTGTAGACAGCAGCTGTGGTAGACTCCAGTTCCAAGTGACCCTAAATAGATGTACATGTTAACCATCACTCAGTGTCACTCATTTTCCTGTTTGCTCAATATGCACACTCCGTTTCCAAATAGCATTTAATCTGACAAAAAAAAAACTGCACTAGAAACCCTCTTATAGGTAAAAAATACAGAAAGCTGAAGAAGACATAATTAATCTTCTGACAAAAGAACATAATTGCTCCTGAACAACATTAACTAAATTCAAGTGATTACAAATGAATGGTGCTAAATGAGGGTTCATAGTCTCTAAACCAATCTGAAAAAAGTGAGCACATTCTGAGAAAAGTAAGGATGGGTTACTGCTGAATTTCTGGAAGCAGGACAATGACGGCAAGTGTTGGTAACATATAACCCCAGGCTGCTTATTTAGCAAATCTTGCTTTGTTTGACAATATTTATACCAC
Source organism: Menidia beryllina (assembly GCA_013363375.1). Lineage (NCBI taxonomy): Eukaryota > Metazoa > Chordata > Actinopteri > Atheriniformes > Atherinopsidae > Menidia > Menidia beryllina. The sequence continues at coordinate 13,212,546 of JABUIW010000010.1, read as the reverse complement.
AAAAAGACAAAGACTGTGCTCCGGCCAAAGCCGGGAACTTCCTGTGGGGAAGAAATGAGAACATGTGTTTGATTTGTTTAAATGTGTTGGAAACATTGCAGAGGAAATGGCGACAGGAAAAATTTCACTACTCTGTAAGGAAGCTGCTTGTAAAAGTGGTGATAAAAATAAAAACTGCAGAAAATAACAACACACTGTTAATTTATTGTGTTCTGACTCAGCTGAGGTGGTTGCAGCCAGAATATTTTCCCCATAAAGAACAACTAGGCAAATTACACTTCACTTTTTTGAAAATTAGATTAATGTGTTCAGACCCCAAACAGATGTAACTGATTGTCCAAAATGTAGTCACAATCCAAGCATGTAGATTACGAAATTGTAACAAATCTGTGGGCAGTGACAACTTAATAATTAAGTGTAAGTCATAACATACTGTAGGTTTTTATTCTTAAAATCTATCTCATCATCTAACGTGTGGACCTAACACAATCAAGCTGGTTTCAAGATCTTAGGCATGGACAAAGGCTTTCTTTCACTGGCTTGACAGAATCTGATTCTCCTCCGAAATAACAACCACTGCAGCAGTGGCCCCAGCTTTTCGTTTTAAGCTCTTTTACACATAATTTAACATCATGCATAAGACAAAAGTGTTGAATGAATGCATGAGGGTGGAAAAATTATACAAAATCAGCACTACACAGTTCCTATAATTAAGAAAAAAAAAAGAAAATCAAAGCCACTAGAAAATTATGATTCATGCATGAGCTCTTGTTTGTCCATTTAAGTTCATAAGAAGTGCACTTAGCCGTTACACTGTCCTTTATTGATATTGTAAATAACAAATTATAAACTAAATCAAAAAGGGATTTCATAGAGGGATTTATCTCCACTATGTACATTTGTACTAATGTGGGCTCGAGGGCAAAAAGGGAGAAAAAAATACAAATATTGACCCCCCATTTTGCATTGCCCACAAATAGCCCTGATAATTTGACTACCTATGTTTTACTGGGCTGCAAATTCAAATTTCAATAATTGACGTATTCGTTCAGCTCAGACTCAGAATTGAAAATTGTTATTTTTACGCAGAGTTCTGGTTAACAGCGATGTTTTAAATTAGAATAGAAAAATAAATTGTTTTAAATAAAAATTTGATTGCAGACAATTAACAAGTACTCAACATCTAAAAGCATCAGTCACGTAACCAACTTTGAGGGTTACGGGACTTTTAACACAAAACAGACTTCCTGTCTGTTGTCTGGCAACCCAGTTTTTCTTCATGTGCTTTCAATTTTGTCACAAGGTCAGACTTCAACTTTCATAAAATCTTACAGTTTGGAACATAATCAAGACAAGAATGAATAAAATGCCACTCTTTCAGATAGTACTGTAATCTGCAACTCTGAACATACACTGCTTTGGAGTTACCATGGTGATCTCTCCAGGTAAAACAAAGCCATCTTAGTGATACTGAGGAGTCTTACAGCATGGTAAGATGCTACTAATTTAGCTTCCTAGTTCACCAAGACCCAATGTTTTTCACACTTATCACAGCTCCAAGACGTTTCTCCTTTCATGTACAATAGCATACCTGAAATCAGCCATCTATGGTTTCAGCATTCCTTCTTTTTTATCTATCACAGTCATTTAAGTCTAAGAGTGGAGTAGAGTAGGTATTATTTGTATGAAAGAATATGAGAGCAGCAAAGCAAGAAAAGTAAAACTAGAAAGTGTATTTTACGCCTTGATCAGCAAGTCAGATACCTGCCATTCATGTAAGTTTTGCTAATCAGATCAAAAACTAAAAACCAATTTACGCCATTAACTTGGAGCACGAGCTCTGTTCATGTAGGGACGTTTGTGTCCAGCACGTTTAGGAAGTGCGCTTTTGCCAATTTCGAGCCACTCTGCAACTGTAATGGGACATGCAGGGACATTATCGTGATTAAAATCAATCCCTATTGGATTATACAGTGCTACATTCCCTCGCTTGGCTCCACTCATAAGGAAACAATGTAGAAAACAGAAATTAGATGTGAGAAGGCTCATTAGTGTACCTCACAAATTACTTGACAAATTATCTCTGGACTCCTCTATTGCACATATTCCCGTCAGGGGGATTTTCACCCTAACAGGATAAACAAAACTGGTGATGTCACTGATTGAGAGGCTGTGGCTGTATGCATTTGGGAATGCATACAAATGTTCTCATATTGTATTCGTATGTATTTATTTGTGTGTGTTCAAGATGCAGCAACAAGAAACCAAAGAGAGGTGGGATGGAGGGAAAAGTGACAAAAGTTACAGGAGGAGTAAGAGAAAAGGGGGGTTGTGAAAAGGTTTGTGAGTTGCAGACTGATGGTTGAAAATAAAGAAAATGAAGGCATGGCATCTTAAAAGAGCATGGCCAAAATGATATAAGGAAGATGGAAAGGAATGAAACTAGAATAGATAGATACAAGGACAACTAAAAAAAAGCAGCCTCCTGTAAGTGGAGAAATGAGGAATGGGAAGGGAGGAGGAAGAAAGTGGGGAGGGAGGACTTTACTGAGGAAGAGAGAAAGGAAGGGGAGCAAATGAAACGATTACATTCACACTGCTCACTGTCCCACGCGGGCTCCCTGTTCGACACGAGACTCGTCCTGAACTTAGAACCAGAACCCAACAGCACAGCACACCAGCTTTCAGCGTCACCGTCTGTCTGCAGACCAACTCCGATCCGAACGGCAAACACGCGCAGCTGACCGTCCCGAGTTAGGGTGCAAGAGGCTCACAGACCGGGCGAGGACCATGGAGAGCGCCGGCAACAGCTCGGAAGCGGATCCCCGGGGCCAGCTCCCCCTGTTCCCCAACGGCAGCTTCTGTCGGAACTTCACCGACAACGCCACCTTCGCCGAGGCGCGATGCAGCCACGACCGCGGGCTGACCGGCAGCCTGGACGACGACGCCAACCCGGTCATCATAGCCATCGTCATCACCGCCCTCTACTCCATCGTGTGCCTGGTGGGGATGGTGGGAAACGTGCTGATCATGTACATCATCGTCAGGTAAAAACACAGAGCAACTCTTTCAGAGTGTGCGTAAGTCCCCGCGGGCTTTGGGTTATCACGTGCTGCTTATTTTGTATGTGTTGCATCAACTCTTCAAGACTGGTGCCGTGTTCCGTGGGTCAGCCACGAACGTGCGTGTTCGGGAGGGTCAGCGCTGTAGACGCGCTGCTGTTAGCGCAGCTGCCGTTCGTGCGTAAAAGCCGTCACGCATTGCCCCAGAGCGCAGAAGTGGAGGAGAATGAAGAGATGAGGGACTAAAAAAAAAGCTGAAACACAAATACTGCACACACAGCTCTTTTCTTTTCCGTCTTCTTCTGCTTTTTTTTCTAACAGCAAAATCTCGTATTTCTCCATCTCCTGTGCCACTTTGATGTACAATGCCATAACTAAACTGGGAAATCGAATCGGGCTGACTTGATGTGCACAGTACTACCATGTGAGTGCTGAACGAAAATGCACCATAGAACCTGTCAGATGCCGCAGCCTGTGGTTCCGGTGTCTTCCATTGATACAAATCAGAGAAGATATGCAGCTGCAGCTTGCATTAAAACGAGGATTGGCGCATTGCTAATATGTTCCCAAACTTAATCAGATTTCCATGTCCTCTCAGTTTAATTGCTTTTCTATATTACACACAAGACGGCTTTCCTCTAAATTGTGATATGTTTTAAGCATCATAGCACAACTACATTTGAAAACAATCCATTTTAATGTGCAGGTGACTAACGGTTAATCGAACCCCTGTCAAACAACAAGCCAGAGCAGTGCAGCTGGAGTAGAGGGGCTGAGGTTGGAGAGATTGATGCTGATCAATGAGAAAGTGAAAAGAGAGGAGAGAGGGCTCACTTTCATGTGTCTCACTAATTACCCTGTGGTCTGGTGGAGTGAGTGAAGAGCAGCCAGAGGAGGGTTTGCTGTGCTGAATTCATCCAGTAAAATGTTCCTCCAATCAAGATAAGTGTAATGTGGATGAATTGTGTTCTCAGCATGTGCTAAACTGCTTTGTTTATTCAATCATACTCATTTGTCACAAATACCAAGGTGTATGGTTTTAAGAGTACCCAAATGAGGATGAGGGAATTGGATACATGCGTGCAGCTTTCCCAAAAAGGTCACCGGCAACTCTTGCCCTTGGGCCGTGGAAGCCCAGCCAAAGTGTTACAAAGGAGCCATTGAAGTCTGGAGAAAACAAATGAAAGTGCTGATCTGCATTGAAAAGAGAGGAACAGAAATGTAGCTCATCAATAAACACAAAATGCTGAATAGCCAAATGAGCGGCGATCACGAGAAATGAAGACACCTTAACAGCAAGGATATCAAAAGGAGTTCAAATACAGGCATGATTGATGAGAAAGGCCATTTCAGCTTTGAGTGACTGACCTCAGGTGAGTGTGAAAAGCTGCCTGGAGAAACCTGAATAATGACTAGATCTAAACCCATGATTATATCAACCAACCAAACGACGAAGAGCTAACTGAACCAGGGAAAAAAGTAGGGAAAATAGATCAAAAGACCTTGAATTGAGATAAGACAAGAATCCCAAAAGACCCAAAATACCCAAGAGTGTTCAGAGGTTGATAGAATACAAAAGAGATTAATGAAAAGAACAAAGCTATAGAAAAGACAATAAACTTAAAAAACAAAACACCAATAAACACAGATGGTGACATCTGAATGCCTAGCTGCCTGACAGTCCATATAGTTTCAATCAATTATAGTCTGAATGTTTCCAGATGTTTCTACTTACATCTGAGCAACTCTGCATGTGCTTCCAAGAAATGTTTAGAAATGCTTAAACCATTAGCGATTTATGAGGAGGATAAAGGACTAAAAAGAGAGCCATTAGGGTTATTTACGTACATCAGTCTTTTTTTCTGTTTCTATGAGCCTTCTTCTCTTGTCAAATATGCCATGAACTTGCATATGGGTAATGGCACAGGATGGATGGATGACCACTTGTTGTCTTGAGCTCTCAATTGCAATTTTGATTCAGATTGGCCAGATTAAGTGGAGACAGCAGTGATTTAGAGGGTTGTTTTTTTTTCACTTTTAGTCTGAGTAATGACAACCTCAAAGCCATAAAGCATCTCTCTCTTAGCCTTTATCTCCCCGTCCATTTGCTCTCTGCAAAACTCTGCAAACATCCGCAAACTTGTGGTGAGCAAACAGACATGACCAGAAACCTGTACGCTCAATTTGAAAAATCAATTGCGGTTGAGCAGAAAGCAATGGGGCCCACCAGGAATACAGCGCCAGCGCAGATTGCTTCCTGTTGCCATGGAAACATTGGTAGGTGTTTTGTGCCTGATGACTGGAAAATGAGCCCGCTACCTCCCAAAAACCCTTGCCTCCACACCCCATCCGGCTGGATGCGTAGCTGTAGCTATACGGCCGGAGCGTTTCGAAAACCCACATTTCGAAGCATCTACACCTGCTGACCCCAACTCTATCGATGCACTCAGCCCGAGAAAAACAAAACAAATCCCACTCATCTTTTCTCCAAGCCTGCTTCTTCCACTCAGGGCCACAGATGGTCTGGAGGCCGCGGGGGTAAGAGGCGCGGTACACCCTGGATAGGTCGTCAATCAATCACACACACAAATCCCTTACTTTTTCATTTAAGGTGGTATTTCTGTGATTCTGTGAGGGTGTATCATTCTTTTTTTTTTTTTTACATTTGACAGTTTGACAGCCTCTATGGAAGTAAAAGTGACAGTTTAATGACAATGAATGAAATTTGATTTATGAGTGTAAGTGAAGTATAATGTTTTGGTTTAAGAGCTGTGGTTAATCATCACATTGTTTTTAGGGTGTGCTGTCTGCTATGTTTAGCAGCTGAACACCCTTTTCACAATCTCCTACAGAATAGTCACCAACACTGCTCAGTTGTTGTGAGTCACTACCTGTGATGGTGCCACCCCAACAGATGACTCCAGCAGAGTTGTGAGGCAACATCTCGCTGCACACACTGGAGGAGCAGACTTTCCTCAGAAGCTGTGTGAGACAGAGGATGCTCTGTCTCTTCTTGCAGACAGCATCTTTGTTGCATTCTGTTTGTTGACCAGGCAACTACATATCTATATATGTAGTTTTAGGAAATGAAAACAGTGTTTATCTCTGTCCTGGTCCTATTAAAATCCATGATGCCGTCCCTTATCTTGATCACATTCAAGATTGTTTCTAAACCAGGTTTCTGAGCAATATAGCTGTCCCCTATACCCAGCACCATAAAATGAAACTGAAAAATATCAATGTGAAACCATGCCATGAATTTAATATTTTTCCAACCTCTTCTGCAAAAAGATGGACAAACTGCAATTCTGTCATTGCATCTGTTCCTGCGTAGTCAGTGATTCATGCTGTTGTTGTTTTGAGCATTTCATGTTTAAAGCTGCAGTCAGGCTGCAAAAAGATTTCCTGAGAGGTTCAGGTGTCACTGAGGCCAGATCATATACAACTCCTGCCATTCCTTATCGTGAAATATCCCAAGTGAAATACTGTGTGAGCCATTGTAGCTAGAAAGACTTTTTTAACACAAGACCACCATGTCTATTTTTTCCCAGGAAATATATGATGTTATAACACAGGCAGACATTATATGAATTATCTTGGTTTTCAGTAATATTATCATAAATAAAAAGGACAGATTGACAATGAATGAGAAGTTTTTCTAATGAGGACTCCAGAAAATGCAGTAAATAGATGCTGCTGACGCACCAGATAATAGTAGTCCCAGCTTTTATAAGAGCAAACAACTTTCTGAGTACAGGCAAGCTCTTCATTCCCAAAAGACATAATCCATTTTCCTTTTGTTTAGTTTACTTTTGATTTTGACTTGAAGTTCTCACTCAGTGTATAGTTTGATAGATACATCAAAGCCACCTGGAAAAGCAGAAGTGTTAGCATAATTGTTATAGAAATCCAGGATTACGGTACAATAAAATAGAGATTATTCATGCATTGAGTCTTACACATTCCAAAACATTAAAACATTAGATAGTACAAATGACACACAGTGTTGTTTATGGCAAACACACACAATTGAATTTGATTCGTAATATGTCTTAACTCCAATTTATTTCTTCTCTTTGATGAATATGAATTTCTCTTGATGGCTTTGGAACTGTTCATGTGAAATCCCAAACATTTCTGTGCCTGCTAGATGTCAGCCCTGCTTGTGTGTGCAGCAGAGACCGTAGACTGGCTGCTTAAGTCTGTGCGCCCAGCAGGCCTGATTCTTTCAACCATAAAAATGTGTCATTCAGAGTTATATTCCACTTGGTTGTTTGTTAAATATATACCTAATTAACCTCTTAACCGCCAACTTATGTGACTTACTTGGGGTTTTAACAGCTGCACCACACTAAATGTGCAGCCCAATAACGAGCAGACAGCTCAATAATTGTCGCATGGATTCAGATTTTATACCGCAATTACCTTGTTTGCGCTCGGGTACTGATAAACTCATCTGGCTCAAATGAGTCAAGCCAAATGTGTTCAGAGATTAACCTCCTCCTCCAAGCTGCCAGCGAGGAGCAGCACAGAGTGTAGTCCAACCACTGCTCCCTCTGAATGTGTCCATTTTCAAAAAACGGTTTCGTATAGGTGGTTATGAAGAGAGAGTGGGCAGAAAGATAATCAGACTGTTCCTCTTGGGTATATTATTGAGTAGTGCATTTCTTCACCAACCCCACCATCCACTGCAGGGGGATTAGAGCCCTGCCAGTCTGTTTTAGCCTGAACTGCAATAGAAAAGAGTGACAGGAGCAACCCAAAGACAGGCCCATAAATTGTTCAATGGACCCTTGGGAGCTGTCAAGGAAAAAAGGAGAAGGTCAGTGTTTTGAAGAATGTGGTGACAGTCGCTCATGGAGCAATGATTAATCGAGCAGTAGAGAAGACCCGGCAGATTTGGTGTTTTTCCATAGTTGATGATTGATGGACGTTCGTGGCTCTTTTGTCCATCTGTCATATAAAAAGTGACTCGCTCGCTCATCCTGATTCTGCTCTTCATACTCCCAACGATAGCTATTGTTAAACATGGCTTTGTTTACCAAAAATGACTTTTTTTCACAGTCCTTTCCAGAATTGGTGATTTATCTTTTTGTCCTTTTGAAAAAAGCTAAACTTTCCTCAAGAATAGATCGCTCTTGCTAAGTGTCGGGGACACGAAACAAACCAAATCACTAAGGTCAACGATTGAACTAATTTGTCTTGAACTTTGTTAAGCTTAGACAGCTGCGTCCCTTTCCACTGCTGTTATTCCCGAAAGAGGTGAGGCAAAGAGACCTTTAGCCAAAGGCCCTCCATCTATTAAAAGCCATGTTCCTAAGCAACAAACAGAGGACCTGAACTTGACATCAAATAGTTTTCTCAATTCCACAGATGAAAACCCATTAAGGTGACTCAACAAATGGATGAGCATTAGCAAACGATGAACAAAGGCCAACACCGGGATTGTTGAGTGCAAGCAGAGTGTAAGACTTGCTTATACCATCTAGACAACTCAACAAGGGAGTTATAAGGGGTTTTGCTGATTTAGCTGATTATATTTTCACATCTTCCGTCATTATTTTTTGATTATCTTCAGTGTGTATTCAGAATCCAAATGAGCTAACTCCAGAGCTAATGTGAAAATGTGTGCTGATTAGACTCCAGTGCTGCTGTATTGGGGAATGAGACATGACATGAGACATGAGACAGGCAAGGGCCTGGAGTCCCACCAGGGGTGGTGCGTTCAGGGCAAAACCGACTGCTGGGTAATTGAAGGAGGTTACGCAAGACCTAATTTTCAGGAAGAATGACAACCGAGGGGAGACGTGAAAGAACAGCAGAAGTATCGACTTTAAAGGTGGTGGGCAGGATGGCCACTGGACCGAGGGGGTGATGATGTAACCAAGAGTGGACAATGTTTGACCCTGTGAGAATGAATTAACTGATAAGACAGCAGAAGAGAAATTGAAAGGGTAAATATGAAATTAGGGAGTTAGTGCTTGTTTTAAATGATTTTGATCTTCTCCTATGTGTTCAGCGAGATCGATCAGAAGAGTGTTAAAGCACAGAGGCATGTTAGTGCATGCTCGCTTCCTATGACCAGCAATTTACATGAAGTTGTACATGAAAAGACTGATTGTACCTTTCTATTCATGTCTTTTCATTTGAGAAAAGAATTAAACAGAAAGAGACTCAGAAGCATGAGCATTTCTTCTGTTATTTTTGTCATTTGGAAATCATAATAAGCCTCTGCGGGGAGTGTTAGCTCCTGAGAATATGCATTCATTCTGTTCCTTTGAGCATCAGCCCACATCTGTCACCACACTGTCCGTCCATCTCTGTCTGACAACAATGGTTGTTTATCCCCCTGACTTCTTGATGTATAATTATTTATGGTCTCTGTTTATGTGCTAGTTTTATGTATGCGTGTGAGTCACAGCAGCTGTTCTGTCACAGCTCAGGAAATGTGAGGCGTTAAGCTGAATTCAGCCTTCTTTATTAGATTCTTCAGTCTAATTATTATTTCTCTTCCATGCTTGAAATATGCTAAATGTATAAATCTAAATGTAAATGTGAGAGTTCCTTGTAACTGCATTCATATGCAACTTATTAGACTAATTAAAGAATGATAAGCCAATGCACAATTCTCTGTTCTTGACAAGTCGAGTTTACAAGCTGAGTAGGAATTTTTCTGATGTCTCCTTTGAATCTCTGTTAAGCGAAAGGATTAATTCAGTCAAAGCAGTAAACGTTACTTTAAAACTGGATAAGAAAGCAGGATTTTAGGGTTGTTATGACGTGCCCCATTTTGCCCTTATTCTGCAAGTAGTCCCTGCACGCTGTCTGAGTACTTTTGACCAAGGATATAATCATAAAATAAGAATGAATTGCGACACCCTCAAATTTATTACCCCTAAACTAAACCTATCTCCACATGCTGCTGGAGCTAAGTTCCACTCTCACAGACCTCCCTTTGTGTGCCCCCCTTCATGATTACTCTGCAAAAGTACTGCACAGTGTGATAAAGTTATCAATCACTCAGTGTTGAATTTCTGTCCCGCTGCTGCACATAAAGTCCTCAGGAAATCATTAAGCTTCATCATAATCAAGATGATAGTTTCCATGACAACACAGAAAAAACTGGAGTATGGCTGTGTTACAAGCTTCCCACCAAAAGAATCACTTGTATTATTAAATAACTTCTGTATTTTCTAGGTCCAGTGCACCCACTAAGACACACACGTATGCCAGTTCTAATGCCCACATGCCTTACGATGTATTTCTTATACTGAACCTGTTGCTGGATCTTGGGGACGAAGAATTCCATGTGAGTCTTGTCTGATATGGGTTTGTAGCTGTCAGAAGGTTGTAGGTCTCGTAATTTGTCATTTGTGTGTTTCATGATATTTGATATGTTAATTTATGTTGTAAGTTGGGCCCTTTCTGAGTCTGGTTTTGCCAGAGGTTTCCTCTTGTTTTAACGAGGTGATTTTTTTCCACAGTTGCCTCGAGCACACCCATTATTGGGGAACAAATTGAAGAGAAGATTAATTGCAATCTGCTGGTTTCCTTTGCTGGATCTTTTTAAAAATTGGATCTGTTTGAGTTAGATGTTTGTAGAATTTAATACATTTGATCTGGTTGGATTATAATTGGATTTCAATTAATTGGATTATAATTGGCTTGAATTGGACTCTATTTCCGAAGTGCCTAGAGATGATGTTTGTTGTTATTTGTCGCTCGGTGAATAAGATTGAATTGAACTGAAGTGAATTGGGGAATCGTCTGGACAGCAGACAGGCTAATCTGATAACAAGTTGTTTGGTCTCCCTCATATATTATCTGGAGGATGTGATTTACAGAAAGTATTTCTTAATTTGATTTGTCTGACTACAGGTCTGTTTTTTGTCACCTAGCCAGATTATATTTGAAATAACTTCAACTCACAGATGATTTGCATTGGAGAGTTTCAACCTCCATCCTTAGATGGCAAAGTCAATCCTGTTCATTGTGGAACCAAAAATGCTTTTTATTATGTCCCTCTCACAGAAATGGCTCTAGATTTTCAGAATCTTTTGATATTTTTCATTGTAGATGATGTAGTCTTATTTTAGTTGTAGTCTTAGTGTCTCATTTAATCTTATACTGAGAAACATTACTCTGCTTTACAATTTGCTGTCAAAATCCTTTACAGACTCTTGAATCTCTGCTCACCTTTACCCCAGAGAAACTCTGCTTCCTTTTTTCAACCACTCATTCGCCTGATCAATAAATGCTATTTTGCTGGTAGTTACTGGTTTAGTTTAAAGTCAGTTGTGCTTACAGCATGTCTTTGTAAGCGAGGCAGCTTCATGTCACATGACACGACATGCAGCTGCATGATTCTGCACAGAGATGCAAGAAATGTGACTGAGTAGCTCCTGTCAGTCACTGGATAAAACCCGAAGAAAAATGACATGTTCAACTTATAAAATTTTAAAATGAATAAATGAAAAATGTGTAAGAACATGTGGGACATGAAATAGATATAAAGCTTGACTAGCTTGACTTTGTTTCCATTTCAGTTCTATGTGCCCGATTTATTATTTCTTTAACAAAGAGCTTTCTGTTAATCCAATTTCAAAGAAATGAATAAACCAATATCCACGTGGGTCAATAAAAAATATTCTTTTATGAAATTCCGAGAATATTTCTCATAAAGGAGCTGTTAATCCTTTTTTTTGTAGAAGATACCCAGGGTCTTTTACTTTTTTTTAAATAATGCACCTTCAACCCCCATTTCCGTCATTGTATGACAACAATACCTTTGTTTGATCGTCGTGAAAAGTCAATTTCAGAGAATACGGAAACATTCATTTCAGGACAAAATGTTCCTTAGATAACAAGATACTTGAACTGTGTGAAAAGAAATAAAAAGGAACAAAATAATTGTGTTCCCTTTCACATGTGAGTCATTGTGCTTCTTAAGAAGCATCTTTATATAAGTCAAAAACTGCTCACCTATACAGTTAGAAGGTTGTTTTACTTTATAACTGGGTTTCACCTCATGAGAAGGGAAAAATGGTGAGATATCCTAAAATATTTCAGCTTGATTTGTACATGTTTTTCTTCTAATGCCAAATATACTATCTGGTTGATTTAAATCATGCAGCAGATCATAATCCTAAATAAACTGCAAATAGCTGAACCTGTTAACATTACAAAAGAGGACAAAGCTATTGAAGTTCAGTTCGGACCTGAACATTTTTGAGGCACGTTTTGCTGCAAGTTTGTTTTCTGCTTTACTGTCTATCAAATGATAGCTACTCATTAACCCAAAATATGTCCTGAGAAAATCCACATAATTAGAGGTTTTAGGTAGTTTTTTTTAGTATTATATCATACATGCAACAGTGCACATATAATTACTAATATTCAAATAGAGAAATTCTATATAGTGACAATAGTGCATTCTTTCGGAAATGGTGTGTTCACAAATAGAAAAAGTCCACCGCTCTGACACTTTTTCTTTTTCCCAGAGAACAACATCCATTCAGCCTGGACCTGCACCGTCATTTATCATGTTTTCTCTCAGTGTGGACAGCGTTTTGGGTTAGAGCCAGAGGCACACAGATCTGTGCTTGCATGAGCAGCCTCTGTTTCTGCAACCAGGACTTAATGGTTTATCTACACCCAGCAGCAGCCCATGAATCACACACAAGCGTGCAAACACACAGGCCGGCTTCAGGGCCTAATGATGAATTATGTTTACGTTGCTCTGCTACAGAAGCCATACAAAGTAAGCAGTTTCTGTTCCAAACATTGGACCGCAAGTGTGTGGGTTTTAATTTTGTTTAAAGATATGGCAGAATCAAAGCTCAGCCTGGTAAGAGGGGCTTGTCTGCCAGATGCAAGAATCCCTTAATATTTTGTACTATAATGCACCTTATCATCATGTTTCTGCTAAGCGGTCAGCAGTAACGTCTAAACAATCCAGTCGTTGCCATGGAAACATAATTTTTTAAGGAATTCCTTGGAAATATAGAAAAACAGGTTAGAAAAGGAATTATGTTTTCCCTATTATCAGTCACAGCTTTTGTGCTTCTTACTTCTGCTTTTCAGATATTTCCATCCAGGCAATGCTGATCATTCAATGAATTATTGAGGAGAATATGTTGCGTTGAATGGTTGATGATGAGGCCACAAGACAGCATCAGCCAATGGGAGTGAGATGTCAGAACTCGATGCAGTTTCAGACTTTTGTGGTTGCCGCCGGATTTTTTCTGTTTACACACAACCATTGCAGACAAGGAATGCTACAGCTATCAGATCCTCCCCAGCTCCACCGCTGTTTTTGCCATGGCAAATTTGAATTCCCCCATGAGAAAACACACAGACATCCACTGACTAACATACATGATCATTTGAGTGGCTCCATGATGTCTATCACATTTGTAAAGTGGGGACGTGCCACGAGGGCAGGATTGATTACTTCTCCCGCCTGCCTGCCGTCACACACTGGTTCAGCTACTGTCACTGTCTCAGGGTTTTATTGGTGGAACGAGACCAGCAAGGCTGCATATTAGTCAACAATTAGGTCGTGTTCACAGTGTTTTTGGATGTTGGGACAAAGCTCAAAGGGTTTCTGTAGTTATTCCATCCAGTGCTAAAACAGTTTGATATTTGATGGTTTATATTAAGTGAAAGACTGTGTTAATAATGATCCTTTTTGCATATTTTCTTTATATTTTGGAATACACAAATTAAACGTTTTGCGAACCTTCAACACAAAGCGAGGCTCATTCAGAGGCCATGGGAGACATCAAGTTAATTTGCTTTCCAGTCATGATCCATGCAGCACATATGAATCAAATGAAGTGAAGATCCATGTACATAACCAGTAATACAAATTTTTATTTGTTTTGTTTTGATTGTGTTATGTGTGTATTTGTTGTAACAAGCAAAGTTCCACTGTTGTCCTTTAAAAAATGTGGATGTTTGGAATTCAGAAGAGATAAGCAGAGATTCTGTTTATATTTAATTGGATATATTGAGGCTCTTTGCTGAGGAGATTTGACAGAGTTCCTTCTTCATTCAGATTGTTTACACACATCAATTTTAGCTTTTTGGTAATTGCCACCACAAACTGGTATGAAAAAAACTATTGATGAATTGTTAAGTCTTTCAGGATCAATGATAGACCTTCCTTGTGGGAAAATAAGCAAAAAATATTTTGAAAGCACAATTTGACAAAGGAGAAAATCTCAAAATGATAAATATATTTTATCTTTTAAAAAATGCATATTTTATTTATGCGTTGAAAGAGTCATGAGAAATGTCTGAGTGCACACATAGTAGTTAAAGTTCAAGCTTAAAAAACAGCCTAAATAAATGTGCAAAAAGTAAGTATGAACCATAATACTGAGCTATATCCCCAAATGATTTTTAAAAATAAGAAAAAAGCTTCATGTTCCCCTCATTTGCAGGTGACTATTAGGGGCTATTAGGCATCAGAGATGGTCCATCTCGCACAGGAAATGTGTTTTGTGGTCAGACCAATCATTTTTTCAAAACCATTTGAAAATAATATGTGCTCAATATCAAAGACAAACATAACATTTGAAACTCTCAGGTCAAAAACCAGGCTCTGTGCTGGTAACAGGCTGTATGAGTGCTCCAGGCAAAGCTTACCTCCACCTCTGTGACGGCAGCATTGATGCAGAGGAGTTCATTTAGATTCACAGCAACATATGCTGCCTTTAGCGCGACATCTTTTCCTGGAACAACCATGCATTTTTCAGAGACACATAATGTGCAGATTAAAAAAGGCACGACTGCTCCCAGATAGGGATTTAATGGGGAATTATGAAGTCAGAAATGTAATAATACAAAAAATACTCACCAACGCTTAAATTGCTACGCCTCTTTGTCTTCAAAGCCAGAATAGAATGGGTGGCGCTTTCTGTGGCCAAAGCTTCAATCTCTCATCTTTTTTGGAATGTGTTGCTGGCATAAAATTCTAAATATTTGGCATGATCAAATCAAACAGATTTTACAAGACAAGACCTAAATTTCATGGGTTCATATGACAAAAAGTGAACGTTAGAATCGGTTTTTAAAGTCTCAGTTCTGTTTGTTATGGGACAGATTGTGTTTCTCTCTTTTAAAAAGAAACAGATGCTTACCTCTGCACCCTGTGAAATGTCTCATCACACCTGACATAAATGTAAAACTGCCCTATAAAAAACCTCCGTCCTCAAATATTGGACAATGAATCTGTGACAGATACAAAACACCTGCTTTGGAATGATTGAAGGCCATGAGTCACAATATCTGGAAACAAGGAACACTTTGGTTTATTAAAAAAAAAACCTAGTCAGTTTTTCAGTGGTTATGTTCCTCAGGACAATGCAACATCTCACTTAATCAGAGGGAACTATGTTGATGACTTCACAGAGGCGGTGTGATGAAGATGAGCAAAAATTGTGAAGATAAGAAAAAAGCTCTCTCTTTGGACTCTTGTCTTCCTGTCAGTAACATGCTGGACAGATTACGACAGATACTTCCGTTAATTGTCTTTTTACTGGTATATAATTAGATCAGCTTTATATCTCCTGTTCATGTGAGCTGCTGAAGTTCATTTCCGAAACGAGGACCCATATGTGGGGGATTCTCGGTGTGAATGATACTTCATGAAATAATTGTTTCTGGCTCAGAAATTCATTTGGAATTTTATGAAGTAATATGGTGTCATTTCCTGTCTCCATATTCATTATTCATTTTGTAACACCATATTGCAAATCAGTGAAACACAGCAGTTGTTATTAATCAGTTCAAGTCCTTCATATTGTTTCTTTTCTTTTTTTAATGAATTACATGCTGGTTTACTGTTCTTTTCATATGCTCATACAATTTGTGAATCAGTCAGAAGTTAGTTTGGGATTGTACAAGGTTTACAGATTTTCTGTTTGAATTAAATTGATTTACAATTTCAAATTGACTCATTTTATGGCTTTGCAGCACATTTCCTTCACAATGTGCTTTACCAAGTAACCCATGAAAGATAAATGCTAAATTATATGAATTAAAGTTGCATCCACTATGTCTTCACAGAGCTCTGATGTGATTATAGTTTAGCCTTATTTATTCAGTGGATTTAACTTGAATTAGCTCATTTTCATCTGTACTCAGCCATTATTGGGCCCCCAGCCTAGTTATGTTTGAAAAAAAAAATCATATAATGTTTTGAAATTGCCAGTGCATGGACAATTTGTCATGTCTTCAAGCCAGTTTTCATCACGAATGATGCAGAATTTCTCCATCACATTTAATGTGGACAAACCTTCTCATGCCACAGTAACGAAAGCTCCGCTGTCAAGCTGCTGTCTTGTAAAGTCAAGTGTGCCTGAGTCCCATGAGAATGAGATGGTATTGGTGCAGTTCCAATATGAAGATGCTTGGCTATGGCAGGGATTTTTATCATGATACATTACCAAGATTAAAAACTTTTTTTCATTTTGAAAACTGCTCTAATTTCTAGCATCCTTGATAATAGATGATCAGTAAATACTGTGGGGACCTTTAGCTAAGGACACAGCTCAGTTTTACATAAAAACGTACAGTCGTACAGTTTGCCTTATCTTTCTCTCATATCCAGACAGTGAGTGTAAAAGAAAGTCAGAAAGGAAACGTCTTTATCAGGACCTTGACTGCAAACCTCTCAGCGTGGATGAACAATGAGTCTATGCTATTACACCTGCTATGGAGAGGTATTGTATCCTTCTCCAGTCACAGGGTGACCTGAGGGTGGAGCTAATTTAATCAATTTCAAGGTTTCTTAAAAAGGTTACAGTACAGTTCAATTCACCTGCCAAGGAATTTCGATGCAGTTCATTTTAAGCCAATTGGGCCTAATAAGTGTTGTCCATAAGCTGTCAGTTCAAGCTGACCGTGGAACCCAACAGACTGCGCTGAAACCTCACTGGTTTTCAGTCGCTGAGCCCACCCAGTTTTAACCTGCAGAGGAAATATAAGTAACCTCAGTCAGATCAATCCACCTCATGAAACTCTTTTCTGTATTGAAAATAACTAACTTTGTTCGGTTGAAATCCATACATTTGTCCACCAAAGTGTACAAAATATTTGCGTCGTCATCAAGTAATGATTTTCTGTACAGTTGAAGAGAATTTGCCCAACTTTTGTGTGAATATTTCAGTTATGCCAGTGAAACGCATCTTTAGAGATCCCTGATTGCAGCAGGGTCAAAGGCCAACACACAAAGTCATCTCTGTGTGTTCTCGTTGTTTTTTTCTGGAGCCTAACCGTCAGTGTCAGTGTAAAGTTATCAGACTTTGGTAAATATTGTTTTGGTACAGTTCAGTGGACATGAAACAAAAAATGATCGTAGCTTCCTGAACGAGCGTTTAAATATATCAATATAAATAAAAGTAACTCAAGCTGTTTCTGTCAAAGGTTTGTGAGATTTTTATTTATCTAAGGAATGAACCAAGAAGTTGTGCAACGATGTGAAAAGCTCATTAGCAACAAATTCTTGATCAGTGTAACATGCTTCAAGGGTACTGTATAAATTAAAGCAGAAACCTCATTAAGAAACACCTCATTCTGTTCAGTCACATGTGTGGACGCCATTCATCCTCATGTATTACACCAAAGCCTCGTTCATTCAACACACAGGAGAAAAACAGCCATCAGCTCAGCATCTGTGTTCACAAAGGTCTCTGAGTCAATAAGGGGAGGTTGGAAATTACATCTGGCTGTTGCACACCACTCGGTAAGTGAGTCTTATGGGTCCCAATGCAAATAAAGTCTGCATAACAAACAAAGGCTGTCGGCATTAAACTTAATCAGGACTAACTGTCATCAATGTTGGTTTGGGATTATTGAGGAGAGAGCTCGAGCAACGTAAATGCAAATAATCTCACAGGTGGAGGGAATGAGTTCGATAATGAGACCACTGGATGTCAAATAGCACCATGACTCAGCATAACATTTTTCCAGTTGAAAGAAAAAGTGCAATTTGTTTGTTCATGCGATGTCGAGAGAGTTTGCAAAGAAAGGTTCACATATTCACCTTTTCTTTCAGAGTTTCTGTTTAACCTTTTTCTTGAATGATACTTTTTTTGTGAAGTTCTTACAAACAGTAGAATGAAAGATGTCAGGAACGATAATACTTATCTATTTAAAAGAAAATCCATATCCCTGGTCACAGAATCCATCCTGAGAACAAATGTATTTCATGGTAAATTAATTCAAGTGCATTTCACAGCCAGAGTCACTTAAATCTCACACAGTTTCATTAAAACTTAATGATTTGCGGTGATTAGCTTTGCGCTGCATAATGGCCCTCTCTAACATTATTCCATACATGCATGCTGACCATGTTGGGGAATCCCAGCAGTAGGGATGCTTCTCGTATTTAACATTTTGAAACAGGCCCAGCTTGATTAAATGTCAGACTTTACTCTTTAAACATTTAAATGTGGTCTTTAGCTGCAGGGTGAGGCTGAACTTCTCTCAGCTTTTTCAGCCAAGTGTGAATTAAGTAGTAAATATTTGATTTAGCTTGACTGCGCAGAGCATGAACTCCGAATCAGTTAATTGTGATGGATGTTGATTTAGTATTTCATTGGTGTCACGGTATGCGGGTAATGATGTCTGTGAGAAATGATTTGAGATCTTTTGATTGGATCCAGCCACAAGTCATTGCCCCACTCCAAGAACGGCAATTACTAAACGAAGTATTCATCTTTGCTGACAAGAGATCTAAACAGTTGAGCCATTTCAGCCGTCTGGGTTTCATCTTCTGCTCTCCGAGCAAATGGATGCGTGCAGTTTGTTCTGTTTTTCTGTAAACACTTCACTACCCCAATTCTATTTGAACTGCTTCTGTACTTTATTTGGTTTTCCACCATAAAAAGGTAAAGCTGCTGCAAACTGAAGGGCAGCTTTATTTTTGTTATGCCATCTTTGTCTACTCAGTGACCTTACATTTAAAAGACGATTGACTAAAAAAAAAAGTAAGACCTTCAGAACATTTAATTATCTTTGCCTTCGATGTTTTCAATTTTGATAAGCTTGGTCTTGGGTAATAAAGCCCTCTTTACAAATTCAGTATAGAAACTGCAAGCCTGTGTGGGATGTTGGTTATTCACAGCAGGAGAAAGAAAAATCGTCACGCAGCGGTGCTTTCTTCGAGGGTCGCATCTTATCTAAAGCCTGAAGGAAGCATTGTCAGATAAGACATTTAACATCTGCTGCAATCGTTAAACTCTAAAGCTCGACTCATTTGAGCGCAATCATGTTGTGTGAGTCTGAGCTGCGCGACATACTTGTACCGTACAAGAATAAAGTGTATAGAAATTCAATTGCATTGATTGTTGGTGTTATTTTTCAGCTACCCATTATTGTCGTTATTTATTTATTATTATTACATTACTGGACATTGCATTTTTTGAATGATTTTTTGCCAATAGGTTACATTACAGCATCAGTTACAACCTGAGTAGTTTTTCTTCTCATTATCTTTTTAATTTTTAATTTTTAAGAATTGATTAATTGTAAAAAATCGTTTGGATTGTTGCAAGAACATATTCTTTAATTACAAGCTTTTTTTTCTTGTATTTACTGACCTATTCATGCAAATCTGCATGGAGCCCTATTACTAAGGTAACACTTTGACTGCCTCTGTCAGTTTGAGGGCAGATAAACATAAACATGTGGGAGTCTCCAACTCCCAGCAGAATTATATCTGTTTTGCCAACTTTGGGAAATTTGGCCTTGTACGCTTTCAGTCAGATCAAAACATTTCTGTTCATTTCAAAGAACCCAACGGTTGAGTTTTTTTTCTAACATCGGGTAAATGAACTGGTCGTTCGAGAACTGGCTGTAAGCAAGTCACGTTGAAAAGTCCCTGAACTCAGAGGCAGGTCAGAGAGGCCTCGCTCGGCATCACAGCACCATCTCTACTTCCTCTGTGAATGACTCAACACAACAAAAAGGGTAAAAAAAAAGATGTAAAATACACTGAAAATTATACAAACAAAAAAAAGAAAAACAAAGAGAAGAACACACTTAATGGAAATGTGTCTTCCTGCTGGAAAGATGCATTGGCAGGTTTTTGTCGTATCCCTGGTGAGAGGCTAAACACCTGCAATGGGCCCGTGTTTCCTGTGCAGGTACACGAAGATGAAGACGGCCACCAACATCTACATCTTCAACCTCGCGCTGGCGGACGCCTTGGTGACCAGCACGCTTCCCTTCCAGAGCGTCAACTACCTGATGGGCACCTGGCCGTTTGGCGACATGCTGTGCAAGATGGTGATGTCCATCGACTACTACAACATGTTCACCTCCATCTTCACGCTCACCACCATGAGCATCGACCGCTACATCGCTGTCTGCCACCCCGTCAAAGCGCTGGACTTCAGGACGCCGCGCAACGCCAAAATCGTCAATATCTGCAACTGGATTCTCTCCTCAGCTATTGGCCTGCCCGTCATGTTCATGGCCACCACCATCGTCACTGGTAGGTGTGAGAGCCCTTTAACGAACACTCAGAATGAATTTGGAAATGAGAGTGAGATCACCTGAAATGTCATTGAAGGAAGTAATATTTTAAGAGAAAACATTGTGTTTGTCATCCATTTTTCTCCAAGTAAAGGACTGAATGAGGGAGTGACAATGTTAAGGAGCTCAGCCACACAATTGATGTGAGAGGATGACATCAGAAAAATCGTTCTTTTGTTATGTTCTTTTGTTCAAGTAGAGCTCAGAGGCACAAAAACGATGAGGCATATTCAGTGATTGCTCATTTGTCTAGCTTGAAAAGTCATGTATTAAGGTGGCAGGCTTAAAAAGAAGAAACAAGAGAACCAACGTTCTTCTTTGGAGCTGCCCAAACATACAAGCTTCCCATAGTCAAACGACAGAAACAGTTTTTAACTGTGGGAAAACTAAAAACATAATACTGACAATGACTCTTTTTTTAAAAAAGTGTTTTGCACCTGTTTACATTTATTAGGGAGCATGGCAACAAAGTGCCAAAAAATCACAGACCCATAAAACTGATATATGAAACACATGCATTTTTTTGATGAATACATATCTGAAGAGTGAAATGACTGAAATATAATTTTGCTCTGTTTGTAAAGAGGAGATCTACAGACACCTTTGTGACGGGTATCATGGTATGGTGCTTAAACATGCTCAGGAGAAAACAGATACACATGAAAATAAACTGTTAGAGAAAGACATCAACTTGCATAGACCAGAACTGTGTCACCTGAGGATAAAGAGATGATTTAGTGATCAGATCATTAAATTCCCAGTCAGACACATTAATCACTGGAAAACTCACAGCTCATTTACACACATGAAGCTCATCACTGTCAGATGTGTTCTTTGAGGTATCGTTCTAATACACACCACACCAGCTTTCACAGAGCAAAAACAGCTTTATTGAACACATCAAATAGATGTGTCCCTTTGACCACTAATGATGCTCTGGATCAGCTGGGTG
Organism: Menidia beryllina; assembly: GCA_013363375.1. NCBI lineage: Eukaryota > Metazoa > Chordata > Actinopteri > Atheriniformes > Atherinopsidae > Menidia > Menidia beryllina. Next base: position 13,190,985 of record JABUIW010000010.1, on the reverse strand, counting down.
TTTGAGGCTTATGGAGGAAGATAGTTCAGTACATAAGACTGAGAGCAAACAACTCTAAGAGGCTGCAAAATAACATGCTCAGTGCTTCGGTGTTAATTAAACGATATTTCCTTACTAAGGTTATGTTTTCATCACTTAAAAAAAGGCACTGAACAAAGTAAAGATGTCATGTTGACCACAAAAACAGACAATATCCTACACCTCTTAGACGAGTGTAAAAACCTGTCCATGTAATGAATGTTTGTGTGAACTCGTGGAATCACAATATGTCCTAATCAACCCCTGTGCACAGATTCCAATGTTGTCGACTGCAGGCTGATTTTCCCTCACCCCTCCTGGTATTGGGAGACCCTGCTGAAGATTTGCGTGTTCATCTTCGCCTTCATCATGCCCGTCCTCATCATCACCATCTGCTACGGCCTCATGATTCTGCGGCTCAAGAGTGTGCGAATGCTGTCTGGCTCCCAGGTACGCTCACAAAAATCAACCGGCATGATCTCCCATCACATCCATGTGGAAGATAACAGGGAATTTGAAGACTGCCCAGAGTGTTTTTGAAAATACAGTCCTGTCAACGCAGGGACGTGTCAAGTCAAAGAGATTTGGCAGAAACACACTGGAGCCTGAGGCTGTGGTTCAGTTTCACCGATAACAACTACCTGCCCAGATTTGTCCTGGGGCAAAAATGATGACTATATTTTGATGGTTTCGGTGAAAAAAAAAAAAAAAATATATATATATATATATATATTTTTTTTTTTCTTCATAATTTGTAAGTAAAGTTGTTTGAAAATGTTATTCTTAACATTGCAGTTATTAGAATCCTGATTTTGACCCCTCTTTGTTTTGCTGTGGTCAGACTGGGTATAGTGCATTCAGAGGTGATATAAGTGAAACCTAAAGGTTGTCTGTTCAGTTCCTTCTCTGTCTTTGTTAGTTAAATGTGTCCTCCTTTGACAGTTTTTCCTTGTCATGTGTTCTGACTTGTCCTCAATACTGAATTTTCTGTACCATCCTGTAACTGCTTCCCAGGAGAAAGACAGGAACCTGCGTCGAATCACCCGCATGGTGCTGGTGGTGGTGGCCGTCTTCATCATCTGCTGGACTCCCATTCACGTCTTTGTCATCATCACAGCTCTGATCAGCATCCCAAACTCCACGCTGCAGAGCATCACCTGGCACTTCTGCATTGCTCTGGGCTACACGAACAGGTGCAAAGCCGGCAGGCCGTTTTGTTTGTTGTGTTGGAAAATGGGACTTCCAGAGAGTCGAGGACAAGAAATTAAAGTTATTTTTTAGTGTAAATGTGAATATCTATTGGAAAATATTTCTTAGGATCTTTTAGAATGCACATTCCTATTTATATTCATCAAAACATGTTGATGAGTTTAGGGAAGAGCTCAATTATGGCCGCTAAAACTTTTTTTCCTAAACTTTTCTGACCTTTTGCAGTAGTCTGAACCCTGTTCTTTACGGATACCTGGATGAGAACTTTAAGCGTTGTTTTCGTGAGTTCTGCACCCCGAGTCCTTCTGTGTTGGAGTTGCAGAACTCCTCCAGAACCGGGGCCACCAGCCGCAAGCTCCCACGGTTTGAAAACAACAGCCCAAACACCGGAGAGAGGTCCAACCATCAGGTGGTCAGTGTCTCTGTGTTTCTATACATGCATGTGTGAAGGACATTTTGATTGGATTGCAGGTCGACACCACTCGTGGATTTTAAATATGATACTTCAGTCAGATCTTTGAACCTATTTAATGCTCACCATTGTTTTTTCATAATTTACATAGCTAATCTTATACTGGTTGTTATTTTTTTCCGACAATGATTAAAAAAAAAAAGGAAAATAATAATTCTTTGTTAAAACTGAAAAAGAAATGAGTAAAAATTAAAACTTAACAGAGTGTATAATACGTCAACTTGATTTTTATTTTCACAAATTCATCATCTCCAAATGATTGACAATGATTTTTAGGTGCTTGCACTTGACAAAATTTAACATGACAGGTATCAAACTAACTAAAATACAAACAAATCCCATTGGTAAGAAGCATCTTTAAAACCCAAACCTTTTCAATAATTTAGGTTAGGTTCTTTAATCTGAACCACCTTCTGTGTTAGAGGCTCCTAATAATACCCCCTCACTCTAATATTTGGGATTTCTCTGTCATATAGATTGACCTTTCACCTCAGCAAAATCAAATATCTGAGGTGGGGAGAATTTAAAATATTTGCCACAGAATTGCGCAGCAGTGTGCGCGTCACGACGCAGACACGCCGTCTCCTCCCTCTGCAGGAATGACTAGCCTTGGAGGGGTCGTCGGTGGACTCGCGCTGTTGCGGTGGTGCTGCCAACGATGATCTCAACTCAGAAGTCACGCAAGTCACCACAGGACTTTGACACACACACACGTACACACACACACACACACAAAACCAAATGTGCACACAGCAATTCCCAAACGTAGCAGAAACAGCACAGACCACTTCATGATGCATCGGCTGCAGGGCTGTTCAGAGGCTAAATTTGTTCATGCAGATACAGATATGAGGTAACTCAAACTAAACAGAAAAGCAAGCATCATTAGAACGCCATGGGCTGTTGCACTAAATTCTTACAAACAGTTTAATGGGACTTTTGTTGACATTGATATTAGTAGAATACACACTATATGTAGAAATGGGGTGAGATGAGGACACAGATGCGTTAACAGATCTATAAAAACTATTACAAGTCATTTATATGATGTTGTCCCATTAATTCTGCCTCATTGGTCTGGTCATCCAGTCCTAACGCTCGGCCCGCCACTAATTCTTTGGGCTGTAAAGAGAGATCAATTAATTGTCTTTGTTCACCTCCCGTCACGACACATCAATCACTTCTGCTGCGGAAGTCATCTCTGGGAATGATCTGTACCTGTGGGAGGTTTGTGGATTTACGGGGGCAACTGCTCAAAGAGTTAGGCGGCTCTCCGCCCACGAGAGAATTTTCACTGGACACAAGGTTGACTTCAAAGTCATGCGCGCCAACTGTGCTGGTTGATCTGCGGAGGAGAGGCTTGGGCAGGGGGTGACAGTCACACTTTACTGCTGTTCTGGTCAGCTCTACACCGGCCTGTCAACACTTCGAGGACTAATAAACCTGTTGCTGTAAAAACTGCTCTTTTCCATCTCCGTTTCTCACATAAGAACTGCCACACAGATTATGTAAAGCCTGGGGGAGACTTGTGTGTTTTCTCACTTCGCAAACGCTGACAGACTTCTGAATGTACAAACTGGAAACCACTGTACATCCTGTTACCAAACTGTGGACGGTACAAAGCAGTAAAGAAAATAATTAGCGTGTTTGTACAGCTCACAGTGCATGCTGTTATGGATAAAATGCTAATACTCCATGTATGGTTGACTACAGCTTAGCAGCCAGTACGCCAGAAACGGACTGAAATGGAGCCTCATCTCCTCTGAGAACTTTATGAGTGAGTGAGGGTGGATTGTACGTCTGGATTCATCTTTAAAATGACTTTGCTCTGTATGCTTTAGTCTGTGCGATAGTCTGTGAATAATTCATTTTCAAAAAGTCCTATCAACACAAACAGGAGTGTACTGGTGTAATCTCTGTGTTGTTGTTTTTTAATGTCATAAAGACCATTTTTCTTGTTTATACAGATATAATCTCTCTCTGTCTTGTTGAAAAATCAGATTGTTGAAAAATTAGAAATCACTGTGTGTTAAACTTAGATTGTGCATTTGATATATACAGAATAGAACTTATTTATTTCAAGGAAAGTATTTCGTTGGTGCCACGTTGTGGACAGAGTCAGTTGTAGATTTGTAGAAAAGGCTCTTTTCAGTCCTCATAAAGAGCATGAAAGCAGACACTGTAGTTTTTTTATGGTGAGCTGTCACATGCTCAAAGTCATTTCTACTAGAACATGTACAGTATGTGATATTTTACATGGCATGTGATGATAACATTTGACTGTTGAGGAGCCAAGCGGGTCCTTTTTTCATGTAAACAGCCATAAGAAAAGATGATCATAGTTGTAGAAAACAGCATCGCCTCACAACAGAAAAACCTCATCAGAAAAACTGATAAAGGAAAAAGAAAACTCTTAAAAAAGGGATGTTTCAAACTTAACCAATTATTCACAAATACTGTGTAACAGAGCATACAAATGTTCCTCTTTTATTTTCTTGTGAATCATGGTTTAATTATATTCGGGTTAGGGAAACGACGAACCAACAATTATGAGTAACGAGTTTAATCAGATTGTAAATCTTCCATCAGATGAATGCTTAATGACACATTTCTCAATTCCTCTGTGTTTGTAGAGGTTCAGAACTTTTGCTCATGTCGGAAATTGTTATCTTTTTCTGTTTGTGTACTAGATTTAATGAAAAGATTTCAAACCTGGAGCGTTATAACCTCGCGGATCAGTCATTGTTAACAGCAAAGTGAAGAGACAAGAAAGAGAAAAGCAAGTTGTTATCCAGCATTCAAAGTGGTAATGAGTCAGAATTTTGATGAACTAAATAAAAAGAAACAAAAATAGCATTTTTTTTTCTGTATAACTCCTTAAATCCATTTTAATTGACAGCCTGGAATAAGTGCTGAAGTTCTGGGAGATTCTAATACATTTTCTCTCTTCTTTTTCAAAATATCCATTTTCAACATTCAAAAGGGTGCTGTGTTGTAATTCTCTCCTTGCTCCCGGCCAAAGTTATAATGAATGTGCTTTAAAGAACTGAACAAAAATGTGCACACTACAGAGGTGAAGTGCCCAATATCATATTGCTGTTTGGACCTGTTTCTCAGACTGACATATTTCTCTCCCTATTATATTCCAAGAAAAATGTATTGTCCACAAAAATCTATATGTAGCTTTATTCAATAGTAAAAAAGAAAAAATATGTTCACAAAGGTAAGAAACACCACATCTGCCTTGATAAAACTGTCTCAGAAAAATACAAACCGGCGATGCATTACCAAGAAATGATTGGGTGATCTTAGAAATAAAGATGAAATATCTGGATACACAGTGTTGTGTAACCTGACACGTACACACCACGACTTGTTGTCATGCAGCTTTGTTTTTTTCCATATAGCGGTAAGGACAAAGCACATTGTTTCAAATGTCTCTGCAATTCACTACAGAAACCAAAACCACAGGAAGCTTCACACATGGACCAAAGAAAGGGGATGATGGCGATTACAATGCTCTTACTGTAATTGTGTTGCATTTCAAATGTTTACCTTAAGATGGAGAACGCTGTCACAATTTCTGAGGCACAAAGGGAAGAGTTGGGCATCTATAAGCAATTTACGCTTTGCGATTCCTTTGTGCACCAGAAATAACGTAATCAAAATTATGCTGTTTTCCAGTCCGGTCGTACAATGTACAGACTTCAATTTCTCATATATGGATGATGCCAATGGAGCCAGTGCACTATCAGTGTAATAAAGTGTAATTGAATCTCACTGAATGTGTTTTTCTTGTGCCAATATTAAAAACCCATGCAAAGATCGTATGGACTGTTTTTAAATTCAGCTTCCCAGTCACTGCAGAAAGAACAATGCCTCTGCTTTTTTTTCACTGTGCTGAGAAAATGATTTCTACCATCAACAATGAGCAACTGACCTGTTAGTGTCAGAAGAAGTCCTGGTAGAAACACGGGTTCAGTACAGTACGTTTTTATTGGTCTGTGAAGATGAAATTATATTTGTGAGTTTAATTTATTTTTGTATTTATCTCAAAAAGAGAAAGACTTTGGTGTTGTCTTTCAGTTGTCTTTCAAATATTATTTCATCGACAGAATCAGATGATGACCTTTTAAATTTAAGCAAAGCAAAAATTGATTAATCTTTTTTTCTCACAAAATTACGATTCAATCCTCAGAAGTCATTTGTTTTTCTGGGAAACCCTAACTGGGAAATGAATCCGTATTTTACATGAAGTGGCCCCAGTGCGTCCCCATACTTTCTGAAACCAAAATTTATCCTGGTTTGTGCTGGATTGTATGCGAGAAAATTGCAAGCAGGGTTCAGATTTATACTTCCCAGCTGGAGAAACTGTTCATTGGATTCTTGCAGCTGAATTCATGTGGACTCTGCAGCCAATGTTCCAAACTACAAAAATCATATGTTCAAAAAGATAAACATAAACATGTCCTCTTTGTTTGATTGATCCTAAAAAAGTTCACTGATTCATCAGGGATTGCATTTAGACCTGTAAAGGTGATCTGTTTCTGGTTATTTATGATACCCTGAATTTTACAATTAAAAGAATTTGTAATTTCTCTCCACACCACTCTAGAAACTGTCAGCAAAGGGTAGCTTGAACCCACATTGGGCATTACAGCTGCACAACTGGGGTGATTTACTTTTCCCAAACGAGTCTCCGAAATGACTCTGTCGGCCTTAAAATCCCAGATGATGGTTCTAATCCACGAAGAAGGTCAGACCCATAATAACACGATTGGTGTCAAATCAGAGGCTCAGCACGGCTTTTGGTGAAAGCCTGCATCCCTCTCTTGTTTTTGGATGGGGTTGTTGAGGAGCCAATCATGGTCTGATTGAAGTTGGCAGCACGATTAGTAATTGTAAACAAATGCTCGCTGGCCCCTGCCCTGCTGAGCAGAGCAGAGCTGACATTCAGACATTTCTCTGTGAAGCTGCTTTTGTCTGTGTATGAAGTTCATTGTGCAAAACAAAGCTTCCAGGAAAACATGTGTTCAGTGACTTTTAGTTTCAAATGTCACGGTTTTTCTGTTGACACAATGATTGGTATGAATAAGAAAGCTGTTAAAAGTGAAATGCTTTGACTTTTTTAGTTGATAGACTTAAAATTACATCATGAAAACGTGTCCCTCCTGTTTTTTATTAGTCCAGAATGCTAAATAAGAAGGATGTTATAGATACCTTATTTTCAGGGTTAGTGTGAAATCTTTGTTCTCTGATTCCTATTTGTTTTGTTCTGATCATCTCTATTCTGATACAAAGACTCCAGGGACAGAAGCAACGGTTTTGTTTTTTGCCTTTTCTGCACGTGGCTTTGATAAGGTCTCAACATAATCCTTGTCGCAAAAATGATCCAAGCTCATGAGCGATTTTTTTTAAAAATGAGGCGATTAGTTAGAGTAAATAAACAACCCATTAAAAAACATCTGGAACAACTGAGAGAGACTGTTCTGTTCATAACTGCGCCAAGTCCAATGGAATTTTCCCAGACTTTGATACTCCTGCAGCTCAGCAGTATCACAAAGCCGTGGCTTCCTCAGGCTATTTCACACTTGATGAATGGCTAGCTGACTCTCATCCTCCAGCAGAGATGCACATTACATTTCCCTGCCAGGGAAGGTGAGAAGTGCACACAGCTGACGGTCTTGGGAGCGAATCGTGTCGTGGTTAAGAAAACAGGAAGGTGGACATGTGGCAACAGGTGACCAACTAATAATTGATGTTATTAAAAACAAATATGTCATGTTGTTTAAAGCAAATATCAGACAACCAAACGCCTCACCAGTTCCAGTGCCAGTGAGGCAGCTTTTGAGCGCCGGGTTCCAAATGGTCAGCTGACCAACCAGCCATCCCCCCAACAGCCCAACGGGGCCTGCTTTGCTTTTATTTCCTCGCTCTGTGCCCCTCCACTGATGGCTCCAGGCAGCCTGCAACTTAGGTAACTCCTTTAAATCACAGGAAGAATTGCTGAAGCCATTTTTTGCAGACGATCTCTCAGCTGAAATGTGGGGCAGGGACATCATCCTGGCAGGTAATATTCCAATCCCATGCCTTTTCATTATCCCGCTCTCCTGCCAGTACTTTCATGTTCTCACCTCAGCCCACTAAAAGACTGTCTATCAAAGTTTTATTATCCAGCCTCGGTGAGTTCTACTTCATCATCAGCATAGCCCTACTAAGATGAAAATTGAACATTTTTGTTTGCGAGGCTCAGGCTTATACTGAAATTTATACTGAAAATTATTTAAAGGTTGTGGTTTAAACTCGTGACCTTTTCTTCCGCACGCTGAAAATAAACAGGATTCAGAATGTGTATTAGGAACAAACAACAACACAAAAGGGCCTAATAGCCTCTACAAAGAGACCCTGCTGGCTATTTTCTTTTTGAAGCCTCCGCTTGTTCTGTTTCATTTAAACAGAGTAAGTAACACTGATTTTATCCATATACAGGCTGACAAATGATAACTCAGTAGCTGAAATTCTGTGTTATGGTACATTATTACATAAAAGCATGATTTTATTTAGCATGAGGGAGAAATTTTGTAAAGATGCATTGTTATTTGATATATTTAAATTGTAAAATGATATGCTTATATAGCTGTAGCACAGTGAAACCTCCCATTATTTTTAAACTGCTGTTGACAACAACTGTCCCTTATAGGAAAAAGAATGAATCTCTCCTCTAAGCATTCAGCTTTTCCTTCAGATGGAGAGTAAAGGGATACAGAGTGGTACACACATGGAAGATGTGAATGAACGCATTTTGGAACAGTTATGATAAAAATGGAAAGCAACAGCATCATTTAAGTGGCATTGTTCACAGCTCCAGTATTGTCATAATTTCTGTCAGATTTTTCAAATAGGGAAAATCTGAAAAACCGTTGGATGATTATTATCATTCTAATGCAAATCCAAGATCTTTTCAGCTGTCAGCTGCCTTATTTTTGTGCATCTCCTGCTTTTAATTCCAGAGCAAAAACAGCCCAATCCAGGTGCAGCGCAACGAACTGTGTAGCCTCAGAACTCAAGCTGTGTGCATTCACATGGGCTGAAACGTGAAATGGACAGAGATATTCTCCCACAGAGAAAATAATGCCAAAGCACAATGTTTTTTTAAATCTCAGTCATCTGCTGCTTTTTTGCGGGGGGGGGGGGGGGGGGGGGGGGTTGGTGGAATCAATTCAAACTCTTTGTTCGAGGAGCGGGTTGAAACCTGGGCAGGTTCAGATAATGGATGATGGACAAATAAAAACACCAACTGCATGGTAAGCAAATCATCACATTTGATTTCCCTCACATATAGCAATGAGTCATTGATCAAAAAAGTGGAGAACAAGACGCACAGGGACTGGACTTTTCTATTTTCTGTTGGAAAGCACAGCAAGGGGAGCACATCAGGGTTCATGAATCATCTGGGCACTTTGTATTTGTCTCCATAGAAATAGGGACAGAATCGGATCTCATGACATCACAACCACACTTCCAACCCTCCAGACACGCTGCAGACCTCTGTGACGAATGTGGATGAACAGTTGAGGATGTTATTGATTCTTTTTCACCGAGGATTCTTCTGAAAGAGACGGATCTTTACTGGCAACCACTAAAAGGGTGTGAAAGTGCTTCTGCTCTGGAGAAATCGGTTGATTAGAACTAAAATTCCCACCACGTCCAGGTTGATGAAATTCCATTCATGGAAACGAGATTCTCCATCTGTGCAACACTTCATCTTCTTTATTCTAGGAACAATCTGCTGTGAGTCATCTGAAGTACATCTGACATTATCACTTCTTTTAAACACATTTCCTGAGAAAGAATCAGGGAAACTAAAGTTTAACTAAAGGTTAACTGTGTTTTATGCACGAACGTTTGAACCATGCCAGTGTTTCTGAATGGAAACAACACCTGTTGAAACAACAGTAATTGTCTAAAGTACAGTGCTCCTCCCAAAAATATTTAGAGATAAACCCAAATCATATCAGACCTGTTTGGCTCTGTTGCATATTCACAATGGTCAGGCACAGGGCCAGAGCTGGTGTGTTAGGTGAGCTCAACCAGAACTGTGCGCAAGCAGTCTGAGCTATACTCACCAAAAAGTGAGATCATCCACCATTTCAGATTTCAGCTTTTTATTATGAGAACATTTTAGTGGTATCTCGGATTCATTTGAGGACCTTGTGTGACTGAAACTGTGCTCACACTGATTTCAACCAACAGACAAGCTGAAAAATAGTAACTGAATGACTCAAAATTGGAGTTTTTACCATTCCCATCTTTTACTGTGTGTTGAATTATAGCAATGTTGAAAAAACGAGGCTGGTAGGATGTTTAAATATGCAAAAATATCATTTTTTACGAGAGAGATAATTGAAGCCATATGTCATCTGGAGGCTCCAGTTGGTTCTGTACCTTACTGCAAGTGATATTATGTGATCTGTCATTTCCAGAACTTAATTAAAAAGAGGAAAAAATAACAGTACGAGCACCCCATATTATTTGATGAATCTCTGGTGGAGTCGTCTTCCTACAACTGTGTGCATGATTATTACGCAAATTGTGTTTGCCTTTATTCTCTTGATGCTTGAGCAAATTAAATTCCTTCAACCAGTCTTATATGTTCCATCTTAAAAGAACACAGAATTCTTCAGTTCCTAAGAAGCAAGACAGAATTAATGATTGAATACAAACTTTTAAAAAGGTGCTGCTGGGGTAGGAAACCAATAGATAAAATGAAATGGAATTTAATTAAAGGTCTTTCTTTCTGCTTGTTTTATGTGAAGAAATAAACATACCTTTTAATCACAAAAGTACATCAGTGATCAAATTAGCTTTTGCATTTTAAATTATTTTCAAATCTTTAAATGCAAAGAACCAGACCTGGTAGTTATTGGCTCCAATGGACATGTTGTAGAGCCTGACATGCAATTCAAGACACTGTTAATATGAACAAGAAAATAGGCATGGAAATGAGGCCAGAAAAACCACTTCATGCTGTTAGAAAAGGAATAAAGGGGACACAGCAAGCTTATTTTTTCATACCTCATTTCCTTGGATGAAATGAATGCGCCTCTAACTGTAATTAAAGGGAGTTGAGAAAAGAGATGGATTCTGTTGTGCTTTTTCTTTATTCAAAAAATGAATTATTACTCTTTTTAAAACCAAGAAACTGTTGAAAAGCTTCAGTATTGTATGCATTTATCCACATAAAGAAACAAACCTTTGCAGAGGTTTCACTCTGCGTGCTTTACCTTCAAAGAAAGTTGCAGTTGTCTTGACAGCCTATAATTCACCTCCACTTTCCATTGAAAGTACTTCTAAAGAAATGTGGCACCCTGTTGAAAATGCTGGATAGTGATATCTATAGATATCTATTTATGGGCTCCTTCCTCTCCGGTGTCACAGCCATGGGAGTGTTCCTCGTCTGTGTGTTTTTGTGAGGCACGCCGACAGAGCCCACGCTGCTTTCCCGCCTAACTTGGCAACCCTGTGCCCCCGACTCTCATGGAGAGGACAGATGGCGGGGAGTTACCCCACCAAGAAGCCCTCCAACACACACACGAACCCTCAGTCATGGTGCATGTGAACTTCGCTGGCATCCGCTGTTCAGGCTCTGGGTCCAACAATGAGTCATCACACATCTCATCCTCTCCCAGAATAAATGTTGCATTTGTGTGGATTTTCTTTTTTTTTTTGGGAGGGGGCAGAGTGTCTCATGAAATCACCTTCAGTAAGCAGGTCCTAAAATCAGACTTGGTGATCGGGGGGGGGGGGGGCCTCTCTTTAAAACATGCCCCAGCACGGGGAGACTGTGCACAGATGAAGTGCACTGAACTCGGTGTGTGGGTGGGAAATTGCAAATTCATGTGTGAAATACTGTGTAGGTGGACTAAAGTTGGTTAATTCTGCAATGTCTCAAAAGAAGAAAAAAAAAAAAGAACTGTACCGTGGAGCAGTGCACGGTAAAAATGCTGCTGAAGGCTTCAGCTGTTTACAGGAGGAGGAAGTTTGAGGCTGTCAGAGTTCAAGCTGTATCAGTGAAACACGAATGTCACGTGAAATGTGACATTTACATTTATCTCGAGCTTTAATCTGCACAAAGGTTCTGCATGCTCATTCGCTTGAAGATATCCTCTGTCACAGTGGACTGTGTTTTATATGTTAACGTGTCACATGAATAAATTTGAATTCATTTTAAAGTTATTTGGTATGAAATCCGACACAGTACCTGAGGTCTTTGATCTACAGATATCTGTGGATTCCTGTTTACTTTTCATTTATGGAAAGGGGAAAAAAAGACATAGGATAACCAGTAGTGTCATCCCAATGCAGGGGAGTCTGAGATGAAAAGTAAAACTTGGAACCATTCACATCCTGAGAACTTCCAAGAAGATGATGGAAAATCTGGATGTCTAACTAATTCCAGACGCCAGCCACCAAGAAAATAAGGAGTTAATTTATATCTCTGGAGACAAGAAATATGTGTTGTGTGTTCATTCTATTTGAGGGTGTATAAATTTAGAAAAAGCAATGCCTTGTGTCTACACACTTTCATTTCAGGTTCACACGTGAACACAAACCAGTTAGCCTTAGCTTACACACATTTTGAGATGTGTAAATAAAACCCTGCTGATGCAAGAAACTGTTCTCCTCTGGTGTTTCACTATAATAAATGCGTGCTTCAGGTTGGGAAACCTTCAAGGATTTTGCCATTAGACAAAAGTCAAGCGGCAAAGAAAGGGTGCATGTGGACCCCATTGTGATCCTGCATCCTTCTGTCACAGGGGCTGTCAAATTGACATTTTAACTTCAAAATAATAATAATCATGTTAACTGAAAAGACACTGACTGTGTGTGCAAAACCATGCATTTGAAGGCAACTCCATTAGGATCCCATTATTCCTCACATAGACTAAACTTCATAACCACTCAGACAAAATAATTTCCGCAAGTGTCTGCTGGCTGGCAATTACTTTACAATTACAAAAACAGGTCAACGCACTCATGATGAGAACAGAAGTCAGGAAAAAATGTTTAATCAGGTCAAAACAGAACTTTTTATAAAGAGAACATGACTCAGTACAAAAACATGACAAAATTGAGCACCATTTGAACTCACTGGGGCCCTGCAGTCCTTTTCATCTCTTCCCTCTCTACAATTTTCTCTGACTGCTGCACAAAGCAAGAAGCATGTTTTTTCTCATTGTTGCTCAGCTTCTAATGTAAAATCAATTTTCTCTAATTTAAAGTCATTCAGTAAATATGGAGGCAGCCCTTAAAGTAGTGGTCAGATATTTCTTCCCAGGAGAATACAACCTTCGATGTCTATTAAAATGACTGGGCTGTAAAGTAGGCCGCACGCCCCCGAGCAATCTAAGCATCATCAGGTTTGTCTGCGGGTGGACCGCACGGCTGAAGCATCTTCTCCATCAAATTGAAGCGGACGCGGGCTTTGCTCTCATTCTCAGCGACAGAGAAGTAGTTGAGCAGGTCAAAGTGCCCCATGTAGGAGCAGTAAGAGTCACGGTGCTGGTTGACCAGCCATTCCCACTTGCTGGTGTCAGCATGTCCTGTACCGATGTACTTTGACTGGAGATGTTCCAGCTGACTGTGGATGTTGTATCGGTCCGTCATTCTTGTCGAGATGAGTGCTGCGGCCTCTGGATGGAAGGAGACCAACAGTTTTATCGCATTAGTTTGCTAAATCACATCATGGCACATCTGGATATGAACATTAGGAAATCATCAGTGCCCTTATATCTGCTTGAATTCAATGGCCAGTCTCAAGTCAGTCATTTCCATCTCATCTCTTAAAACTTATAATACTATTAGACATCGTTTGCTGTAATTCAGAGGGCTGCTGTCAGCACATTTTGTGTAGAGTACGGCCATAGTTGGGCATCATCTTGGACTCCCTCGACTCACTGAGATGGTTCAACAGCTGGACCTGGACCATAGCCCATTTAAAGGCAAAGATAAGCGACACTGTTGTGTTGACCAGACTTTAAGAGTGAAGGGATTCTATCATTCAATGAGAAATCGTGTGTATTTTGATATTTATCTATGTCGTTTTCATATAGAAGAACATACAGAAATTATGAGACTGGACACATTAAACATCTATATCATAAAACGTCGTATTGGCATGATAATAGCAGAATACAGAGTCGTGGCCCATTCCTTTAGCTCCATCTGTTACTACAGGGATTGCCTGTCCACTGCTAAAAAAATCCTTTGCTCTTATGTTATAATACTTTTTTTTTTAAATAACGCAAATGCAATAGTACCAAACTGAACCATTCGGTTAGTTCTGGCACTTTCATTGTGTGCATGCTAACACGAGCTAAGCTATCAGCTGCTAATCTTCTGGAAGCAAACACGATTCCTTTTTTCAAAACGATATTGTATTAAAGTTTTTCTCTAAAGTAAGAAATTCAATAGTATAATGAAACTCAGATACATACTTCAAATCCCGACGGATAAATAATTATTGAAAAACGTTCGTCCGCACTTCCGCACAAGTTGTGCTAAATATCGCCTGTGGGAGGTCCCTCCTGCAAAGTCAACCCAGGTGAAACAACTCATCTTTTTTAAGTTCCGGATTGTCGTTGATCGTACTCATGTAAACAAGAACATTTTGTTTTCTAAGATGATACAAAAAAAATCTTTGGAAACTAAAGGAAATGTTAAAGGAAATAAAATACTAAACTGAGGAAAGTAAGACATTGAGTAAGATAAGTTTTTATCATCATTAATATTATATTGGCTGGTAAAAAGTCTGCTGACAACATCATAACTATAACTTAGCCCATTATTGCTTGTGTTCCTCCAAGACTTCTTCCTGGTCCCCTATGAGTGATCCCAAATTCAGTTCTCTCCCAGCATGAAAATCCTTCTTCCAACAAACATCTCCACCTCCCTTTGTCATGTCTGCTCATTATTTCTTTCTCCAATTTTGAGAGCAGCGGGGAGGAAAAAAAAAACAATACAAAACAACAGCTATTGACTTTGTTTCGAAAGCAAAACTAAGTTAACTTTCTACAAATGCAAGATACTCAGAATAATGAATGCACTTTAGAGATTCTGCTGAATTATTTGTAGACTGTCTGTTGTTCCAGCAGCAATTTTGGGTAAAAGTATTTAATTGTCTGTCAACAGAAAGTTTGTTCCCAGTGACTCTCAAGGATTAAAAATTGTACATTTCCAATAACGCACATCCTTTAAAAGGTTATTTGGATTCAAACCAGATCTTCTAGAAATGAAGGGTGTCATCAGCATCTTCTCTAAGAAAAGGCTTCTGTGGAGGGAAAAACTGTTCTGTTGCATTTCTGCTTTCTTCTACTAAATTATGGGAAATGAGTAAGAGGTATTTGAAATGTAATTACCATACTATGAACAGTACTGTAAAACAGAAAAAAAAAAAACCTCAGGGAGTCTCAGATTTATATTCACTTGTCTCCAAAGTAAACAGCTGAGGCCTTCAGGCAGTTTATTAGGGAAGAAACGGCTTTTATATTGTGCCTGTAAAAGTTCATTTAGACCTGGAGCTTGAGTGTTTTTTTTTTTTTACATCTAAAAGCATGAGAAGAAAAGGCCATTTAAAGGTGATGGATTATTAAAACTGACTGTGCTTGTTTCAGGAGTTTAGGTTTTAGTGATCACTGTCCCCCTGAAGGGCATCTTCAAAGCATGAAAATGATCAGCTATGGGTATCCAGATGTCCTCTTTTGCACTGTGAAACTGCCAATCCTCCTGTCATAAAGACTTAAGTATCTAAAGACCAAAAGTGTCAATTTATAGTCTCACCAAGGTCAAGGTGCAGTGCATCAATGTGGCTAAATCATCGTCAAAGGCTTCAGGCTTTAAGACCTCTCTGAGCCTCTCAGAAGATTCCCATCTCTCATCTTTTTCTAATTTATGACCATCTCTGTATCCGAGTTAAATTTTCACCTCTCTTTGACCCCTTGTTTTGTTTCGTCTTTCCAGTTATCATTTAATGTTGTACTCCATCACAACCCCAGTTAGACGCCACCCATATAATCCAAAACACACTCATCAAAGGACTTCTGCTTTATACTCACTGATTTTCGGTCGGTTCGATCATTGAAGAAGTGGTTGTTCTTCTTGTGGCGTTTGTGGATGGGGAAGATGATCATCCTTATAGATGTGCAGGTTTTGCCACTCTATCCTGATTGGTGGTAACGGGATCCTTGTAAGTACACACCCCGCCACTGTGATTAATGTTCCCGGGAAGGCTCTGTGCGTGAGCAGATATAAATTCTTCGTAACGGTCGATACATGATTTGATTCTGACTCCTGTTTTCACACTATAAAGCGTTATTTTTCTTCCTGGGTTTGCTCTGGAGAGCATAACCTGAGTTAAATTAGGATGTGCATGCTGAAATTAAGAGATGAAATGGCTGAAACCCACAATCTAAAACATCTCACTAGTAGGAAATTTGACTTCATGGTGAATGAAATAAAGGAAAGGCATGAAAACCCAGAATGAGCTTTTCCATGGCTCTCTACAAAGATTTGCATAAAGAGAAATGTCTGAAAGGCAACACATACTGTAGCAACAGTAGATGTTTGGTCCACTACATGACAATCATATAGCTTTAAGGATTCTAACTTTATGGATTCTGTAAAGGCTTTTTAACCAAAGGAAAATATCCAGTTGTTGATCAATGTGACTTTGAGCTTAAAACGGATCCATTTCTCTGAGTGTCAGTACAATGCTTGTAGCATATCAATCTCGAGAAACTGGCTGTGGCAAGATTACACGTTTAAAATGAAAATCAGCCTGCTGGTCATGGCTCAAGCCTGAAGCTGACGGGTTTTCTTCCAGGGAAGCAATAAAGGAAGCCTTAAATACCATTTCAGAAGCAGACAATCTTAAATTTAGCCATATTTATAAATTAGTGGACAACGATACAAGACGGATGCTTATACTTTACAAAAGGAAAGCTAGAGAAACACTATTATATTCAATCAAAATATCTGATATATTACAGTTTAGCAACAATCCAGGGAAATGACTCTTGGGGTCCGACTCTAAAGATTTATTGGGTTTGTTTTACATTCCCCATACAGATGAGATTGAACAGCCATAAATATCTTATAGGACTATCACAACTGGACTGATTATGAGTAGAGTTTCTAATTCAGAGACAGTTTATTTATATCCCTGTATTTATTTACAGATTTATAAAACAGAATTTGATTAAAGGCAAATGTTAAGACAATTTTAAAGTATCCGCTTGTACCTTCTGCTCTGATGCGTCACGTGATGAAAGACTGCCAACAGAGAGTAGAGATCAGCTATTGTAGATGCATCTCACACCAACTCCCCTGGTTGATAATATTCTGAAAACATCCTGCTTGTGAATGTTAAAGTTGTGCTTTAACTAAATGAATACTTTTGTGTTTTTTCATCGTTTGTTGTTGCTAGACAACCAGGAAGACTATTCTGATATCAGTAAAGTACTCTCTGTGGGTGTGCTGGGGCCGCTCTCAGCCCGACTGAAAGGGATCACAGTCCTCTTCCTCCAGGCCTAAGCAGGTTGTTTGTGATCACAAACACATTCGAATTTGGGCATATTAAAAGAAAATACATTAAAAACACCTCTGAACAGGAGGTAGAAAATATGTATAAGAAAAAGCCGTTACACTAAAGAGAAAACAAATGGGGAGAGCTGTTCTCTGGAACATGTCTGGTCTGGACTGTGCTTAAATTGATGGCTAATATTTTTATCACAGCTTTACTCCTCATGTTTGAATCACTACATGAATTTAAAACAAGACAACTAACATTAGAACTTAAAACATTCACAATGATGTATTGTATCATATTTGCAGTAAAACTGATTTCATTGTATGCACATGCTTGATATACATTCTGTACAAAATAATCAATATATAACAGCATAGACAGGAATGAATACTGTTTGTTATTTTCCATTACTGTACATTGTTTTAGTTTACAACCCCCTCACATTCAGAAGCATAAAGAATATCTGTCCTTTTCAGTTACTGTTTGTAAGAATGATCACTGTTTGCAGAGGCTGGGGCTCTGAAAATAAGGAACATGGGCTTTTGGAGGTGGGAGAGCTAAAACTGTAATCCACTGATCAGAAGACTTCTACATTCTTGTGGATGAGTAATTCTGCCGTCAGTAGAAAGAAAACATGTTAATTTAAGATTCTTCACATACTTCATTAACATGCATCTTGAGTAACTGGATTTAATCTCAATGGAGGACTTAAAGGTAAAAATGATATGAACCCATTAAAGATCCATCTCAAACATGTTATAATCCAATCATAAAACATATTTACTTTGTATTAAAAAACAAGCCTCCACTGTGTCACTTTGCAACCATTTTATGTAAAAACCCGTTCAGATGTTTAGTCTTTCTCCAGCGTAAACACTATATATCGGATCAGCATAATCATAAATAGGCACAAATTAACCTCCTGTGCATGTCCAGACTAATAGTAGAGACTGAATTGGTTGATAAAAACAGACCAACATGCTGGAATCAATGTGCATGTTAGGCTGAGATGTAAAAAGCGCAGGAATCCTGTTGTGGTGCAAATAACAAAAGCTAAAGATTACACCACTTTGGTAAACATTTGTTGTTTTTCACTTTCCTTTAAGGCTAACTGATCTGCCTGCATTTCAAAAGCACATTCAGGAAATTGAAGCGCTCCTGCCTTACAGCTGACTGCTTTAGTGGAGAAACTCATACGTTCAAACGACTGATAAAAACCTTTTTGTGCCGACTGCCAGTTAAATCAATGCTGTAAGTTTCTAATCAAGTAAAGCAACCTACCATTAAATACCTGTTTGTTCTTTGGCATCAAGTACTCTGTGTTAGAGGGCCCTGCCAAATGACTTGGGTTACAAACTGCTGTTAAAACATGGATCCTCTAAACAGAACAGAGGTTTTGTAAGCTTGCTGCATGACAGGTGTGTGTCCTCCTGTACAACCGGGACAGGAAGTGAACTTCGCTGCATGTCACTGTTTGAGCCTCAGGTTCTTGTTACTATCTCAGCTTTAGAAGTCGTGCACTTCCAAGTTCTAAACGCGTCCTCGTCTGTAAGCGTTGTGATATGCTGCCCTCTAGTGGCGATATCACTTAAGTCTATCTAAAATACTCACTGCACTTTCTATAATTCAACTCTAAGTGGCACATCAGAGCAAAACTAACTGCTCCTCCACCAGACTGATCTGTGACATAGGCACTGACATCACGAAACCACCCAATCATCCCCGTTTCCTGTTATAGCTGGATGCCCATATATGGCCATTAGTCCATGTCATGACAAGGCATGCTTGGCAAGTAGACAAAATCCATGGTACACAAGTCACATCAAAACTATAAAAGGTAACGTTGCTTTTTGTGTCCACCATGTGACTTTTCGTCACAAGGCCTGAAAGTAATTAAAACACGACGACAAAAATACCAACCACTTCCGAGTCAACAATAAATAATCCAAACCAGCACTGTTTTAAGGACAGATATGTGCAAATGTTTCACGGGTGCCTTCAAATGGCCATGGCCTTAAGACACACTTGTAGCTGTCATCATAGACATAAATATGTTTCATCAGGAGCAACAGAACTACTTCACATGGAACATTTTGAAGTGCCATAGCAGGAAAAGCTCAGCAGAGGCAAATTTCCGCTCGGCTCTGTCAAATGTCCCAGTGACCTCTGACTGCTAGCTAATACTGAAAGTAACCCAACTACACCAATTGCAGCCATGCTCTATTGTGATCCTTCACATCAGGCCAAAGTTCCTGTTAATGAGGAAAAAGGGTCAGCTGGATTCTACAGTGATGGAAGTGAAGCTGTGGAGGGCCGGGAGATGCTGGGATTCTCCAGGTTGAAGTAGAAGTAAGAGCAGTTATGGCCGATGGAACCTGAAATCACAAACATGCCAAGTCTGGTTAGAATTAATTCAAGGAGGGTTAGGGTTACAAAAAATGTTACAAACGTGAAAATACCAGCATACCATACAGTATCATTCTGAAACATCTTACAATGGCTGTCAATGGTGAGGTAAATTTAAAAGGTTTTAAAACTCTTGGCTCTCTCAATATTGTTCACCCAATCAGCAACCAAAGAAATTCCCAATGTACCCTGAGATGGATGAAAAACCAGAAGGGTATTAGGAGATTTAAATCTTTTTCAGGCATTTTTACACTCTGTAATCTAATGAGAGTGGCAGTAAATTGTTCAGGTTTAACTTGAGGCCACCATAAAACTGAGTGACTGCGAAAGGCAGGAATAATCAGCAACAACACCTGAACAAAAGCGACCATCAAAAGTCAGACAAGTAGACATTTCCACTGTCATCATAAATCAAAAGAGATATTTCTGAAAATACATGAGAAGAACCAGAACCAGAACAAACTATGTTACAAACAAAATAGGATGGCTTTTAAATATACCAGAACATCTGCATTGGACCTCAGTATGAGGCCTGAGTTTAAGCTTTGTCACTATTCTCTAACCGAAGAACCGATAAATCTGCGGTCATTGTGGTGAAAGCAGTGCATTCAACTAGCAATAACACAGAACAAGCAGAACAAATGGGAAAGCTAGTCCTGAGCTGAAATGCATTCAGCCAAGACATCAAGTAGTATGCAGAATGCAGAAGTATGCAGAAGTATTACCTGTTAAGGAGGTACCACAAAGTAAAGACAATGAAAACAGCTGAATTTTTTTGCAATTTTGGTTGTCTATTCTGATAGCAAAAGGTTATAATCAGGAATTAAGTGAGTCTCCTTTATGTTTGGAATCTGTCTTCTTTTACTCACATTGTCATCCTTTTATTTTATTTATTTCCAATGTCTGCTCTTGTAAAGAATGCCTTTGTCTTTGTGGCAGGTTTTATCCTGATGGCTGCTTTTCCTGATTGATGCAGAGCAGTCAAATGGCCGCTTTAGCTTTTTGCTCGGCAGATGTGCAGCTTTATCTGAGCATTTTATTACTCCTTTATTTACTTTTAACAGCTCTATTTGAGTAGGATTTCTCATTGACCTTTCAGACAGTGGAGGCTGAAAATTGAAAACAACTTTCACGTGTTTTTACGGCTCTGCTGCTCATTATCTTCACTTTAAGTTTCAGCTGCTTAGAGGAGCCATGGGCTGTTAATGTTTGAAGAGCCTGAGGTTTTATGGAGTTAAGCTCTAAAACTGTCATCAGGCAATTATTTTAATGACTATTCTTGACCTTCTGCAAAGATTTAACTACGTTATGAAAAATGACAGGTAGACCTGACTTTCCCCAACAGAGGCTGTTTTTTTTTTTTAGATGAAAATAATGCATGGTATCTGGGGGGGTTGTGCCTGCTTTTAAAGGTACATTCACTCTTAATTGTAGCCTCCATACATTAAATTAATTTAAAATGGATCAAGTAACGTTTGGTAGTAAAAATCGGAACTTTATGGGTACTCA
Source organism: Menidia beryllina (assembly GCA_013363375.1). Classification (NCBI taxonomy): domain Eukaryota; kingdom Metazoa; phylum Chordata; class Actinopteri; order Atheriniformes; family Atherinopsidae; genus Menidia; species Menidia beryllina. Next base: position 13,169,785 of record JABUIW010000010.1, on the reverse strand, counting down.
CTGCCGAAGCGTGGTGGCTTTAGCAGGATAACAGGAAAAGCCACACCAGAACAGGATGACACATAGTGAGAGCTTATAAAGGGCAGGATTTACTGTGATTAATCCTTAATGAAGCCTCAGGGTCAGCTTAAATGGTGAAAACCATCGACCGTGAGAGTACCTGGTGAAGTGTTTGCTGTCTTCATGAACCTCCATCTCTCGGCTTTTAAACTCATTCAGCTCCTTACGGATAGCAGCCTGCGGGGCAGAGCAGAAACAAATGCGTCAAGTAATGATAACATTTTCACAAATCACAAAGACCAAGCTGTGAGGACAAGGTCCTTCCTGCTGAAATCCCTGTTACCTTCCAAGCCAGGTCCCATATGAAGCTCCCAAAGCTCTTTTTGTGCTGATTATGTGAAATGTTTACAAATCTAGATATAGACAATATAATCCAACGGCTATGTCCTGGCCCTTTTTCCGTTCTAATTAACGTTCTAATTAAGTTAATCTTATGTTTAGTCTATTTAGTTTATTTTCCAAGAAATATAATAATAGTAGAAAGAACTGTTGTCATTCTGACACTAGCTTTTTCAGCACAAACTTGTACAATCTTGCAACAGGAATGAGCGATTTCTCACAAATAAGTCTGCATCTATATTACACAGAGGAGCATTGTTTAGTTTTTTTGTTCTGTTGTTGGATTGCTTAATGTCTAAAATTACTCTCGACTGATAATGAGTTACAGTCATCAATTAAATATATTTGTAAATTACCTTTTTTTTTTATTACAGCCTTTTTAGACTTTTTACACTTTTAGACCAGACCCCTGACCTAGATCAGCATCATGAGTTGCAGAGAGATAATCAGAGTCTGGCTCATTTCTTGTTGTGGGATCAAAGTCCTGTATTAATGATCCAAATGTTTTAAAAGTCCTTTGCTGTGACAGAAGCAGGTTGCTTTCCCTTATTGGACATTAATGACACCAAAATGAAATGAATATGATGACCATGTTCTATATACTACTAATCATGCTGTGTTTCTTATGATAAAATGACTCTGCTGCTCTGACAAATAATGGAATAATTGATTAGATAATATGTCTTCACTCAAAGACAAATGCAGCTGTACCTTGTCAGCAGGGGTGAGGCGTGTCCAGGGCTTGTCTGCCCGACGGTCGTAATCCTTGGCGTCCGTTACTTCCACATACTCATTAAAGCGCAAGATCCTCCGAGCAACTAGTTCTGCTACTGTCGGCCTCACACTCAGCTACAAACAAAAACACCGGAGTAAGATTCACCCAAACACAAAGTATCCCTCATATGAGGGATATAAAGTATCCCTCATATTTGCCATTTTGTTTCATTGTGTTAAAAACTCAGAAACAAGCATCCAACTTTGTATCTCATGAGACAAGTTTCACTTCCATCTGTATCCACTAGATGGGCTTATTCCTCAACATGAGGCCCTTCCTGCCTCCTTCCATGACTCATAAGGTGGAGCAAGACATATAAACAGCTAAATATAGACTCTCTGTGTCCCTACAGATCTGTGTGTGTATTTGTGTGGTTAGTGTTTACAGTACCTTTCTGGACAGTCTTCTTTTAATCTCTTGCTTGGCTTCTTGCTCTTCTGCTTCATTCTTTTCTGCATGCAGAAAATCAGAAAGTCACTTCACATCAATTACATCTACAACCTGGTTCTGATTTGCACTGTAAGATTTGCCATATTGAGGCAAGCTGAAAAAACAACAACAAGATATGCTAAAATGTAGCTGTAACCGGCATGCATATATCCTCTGCATTATGAACTGGATTATATTTGGGAGACAAATGGTTTTGTGAGTTTAAACTGATGCACCGAAGGCCAAGACTCGTCTGTTAGCTGGTTTTCCACTTTGGAGAAAAACATATTGCAAATAGAATGACAGGGAGCTTTAGTTAGACTAACAGCAAAATTAATGCTCAAAAAATTCTCCATTTGCCATGAACTATATCTATTTTGTTTTCAGAACAAGTGCTCTGTGTGTCTATGTGAGGTAAACTTATCACTGTGGTATAATGAGACCAGAAGAGGAAAAAGGCAGGCCTATTTAAAGTGAGCGGCTGAATGCATCGCACAGTTGTGGGAGAGTCAAACGTCTTGATAGACAGCAACACAGAAAGTAAATTGCCATATCTGTCCTGCCCATTAATTTAATGGCACGCATGAAGCTGAACCTGAGGATCTGCAGCTTGACACTAAAGGCTGAACAACTGAACCTCAACATCAGTTTCCTTGTGCCCACATTCTTAATGTCAAGAAAAAAATAAATATCCTAAAAATACATATCGGACTCACAAAAACTGGCCTTAAAACACAAATGCTACATGAAAGAATGTACAGATTTGTCATGCGACAACATATTTGCTAACATCTTAACACACTCCAGAAACTCACGCTTCAGGATGTTTCTTTGCTCCAGCTCCTCTGTTGTGGGTCTTTGGCTCAGGCGTCTAAAACAAAAGGAGGAGATACAAAACAAATATTTCTGTCAGCTCAGCAAGGAGAATCAACAGAAGTGATCAAGTCCTCAGTTACGATTGGTTTATTGCCTCTTGTTGTTAATAAGAATAATACAACACCACAACTACATCTGATAACAGTTATTAAAAAAAATAACAATCTGTTATTACCCCTCAGTTGGAACTTGCGATAACAAGTAACACCTACACATGTTTCCACTTGTTTACGTGTGTGTGCGTGTGTGTGTGTGTGTGTGTGTGTGTGTGTGGGTGTTCTTCCACCTGACTAGTTTGCAGCCTATCTGCTGACGGAGCTCATGTCTTTCTGTCTCGGAGCTCCGCGGCAGAATGTTTTTCTCCTCCAGCTCTTTCTTGCTGGGTCTGTTGCCAAGCTTAATGTTCAGAGTGTCTCGCCGGCGGATCTTGATGGCTAAAGAGCCTAAAACATATTTTAAAAGGCATCATTAGAGGGAGGACTCTTAAGGCTGTGAAACAAACAAACACAAAATCTAATTGAAATAAAATACAAGATAGAAAAAGATGAACTATTTATAAAGTAAATCATTGATACACTGGGCGTGGTACACGTTAATGCCAGTTGAAGCTACTTAAACCATCTAAACAGTTTCTTCTAATTATAATCACTTAATGTCTCTCAGTATGGATGCAGCTGGGGGGCCATTTCACTCGATCGACATCTTTGTTCCAGTGTGCATTCATGGCTGCATAATCAGTTTGTTAATCAAAGTATGTCAAACTCTGTAACGCTGCAGAGTGTGAAAGAAAACAATCTGATGCTTCTAACTTTCTCTGGGACAACCTCATACATGGAACTGTAGCTAAACTCACTGCCCATCATCTTTAAGTTACTGGAAAGGCTATTGTAAGAGATGAAAACAACTATAACTATCAGGGTTTAATGAGAGCAGAACGACAGCCTAAAAATGCTTAAGAAACCACACCTTGTTTTAGTCTGATTTTCTGTCACAAAAGAAATAAAATGATTATAGGGAATTCGGCTGTATTAATATTTATAAACACAACTTCAAACCCTGCATTAAACTTTATCAGGATGGAAGATGCATAAAGTTAATTTGTGTTGGCACGAGAAGCCTCCATTAGTTTGTTAAACAGTTTAGCTTATGAGGAGACTCTGTGCAGGGGACAGCTCTGCAGAAAAGGAATGTTGCAATATACAGCATCTTCAACCATCTGCAGCATCTGTTTTATACATTTTCTTACTGTTTGTTTATCGTCCTGTAAACCTTTTGAGATTTTCAAGACCATATTCTACAGTACACTTTTCAACACGTTTGATGCAGTAACAACTGTTTTGTAACATCAACTGGTTAGAAAAAAAGGAAAGAAGAAAGTCGTACTGCTCGTATATTCATCTTCCTCCTCCTCTTCATCCTCATCCCGGTACAGGATGGGTCCGTCTGAATCAGAGTCACTAGTCTGGGTGTCTCTGGGTACATCAGGGATAACAGTCACCTCCGCCTGATCCGTTTTCACACTGAGACGCTGCGACTTTTCTGCTTCGGCCTCTGCTGACCTGCAGGGATCAGTAACAGGACGGTGTGAACACATTCCTTTGGGGAAATAAAACACACTGAAGTTTGTCAAGCTTCGGACAAAAAATGCAAATGTTTATCTTCATGCTCAAAATTATGAATAAATGTATTTCTGATGAGATTAATGGCTGTGAGTTTCCATTAGACTTTGCTGTAATGAGCTATAAAACCAGGTTACAGAAAGGGAGATAGAGACTGTTACCTCGGGGTACTCTCTACTCCACACTCTGTTCCTTCTTTCTTCTTTCCATCTCCCCCTTCCTTCACATCTATCCTCTGTTTCTCCCCCTGTGAGCTGCTATTCGTCTCTCCCTCTGTGAAGGATGTTTCTTCTGTAGACATGTTGATATGGGAAGACTGGACTGTGGTGTCAGGAGGCGAATCTTTGCGAGTTTCCTCAACAGCATTTGAGCCATTGGGAGCAGGTTTCGGCTCTGGATCTGGCGGTGAAAGCACTTGTGTTCCCTCTGTTTCGTTGCCTGAGGAGAGTGGGGTGGATTTTAACTCTCCAGGCTGACTTGGAGTCTCTGTGGCGGTTTTCTGTGGTACAGTTGAAGGTGCTGGAGTGTCTGATTTCCGGTTTTTCTTCACATCTTTCCCATCAGATTGTGCAGGTTTGGTAGCATCCTTAGGTACACGAGAACGAGGTGTGGAGGTGGTTTTTGTTGTGCATCCTGTCTTCTTTGGATGAGAGGATTTGGCTGAAGAGATATGCAGAAAAAGAAGATGTGAAAAGGAAGATTGCATGGGCAAACGTAGCGGTACATGTGAAAGCATGACTGCCGTTTCATCTACAGGTGCAAAGTACAACAACACATTTGAGTGTCTTTTTGCAGATATACTGGAAAGCAAAGTAAAAAGGTCTCTGAGGGCATCATGCAGTAGGATTCAGCATGCTCATACATGTTTGACCGACAGCAGCCTGGCAGTTTTGAACATGCAATCAAAATAACAGACTCAGGGAAAATACATTCTTTGAAGCATCATAAAAGAGCTGTGCTGCAGCCTTACAGCGAACCAGTTACACAATTCTAAACCCTAAAATATAAAAGACAAACAACCTTCCAAACCAATAGATGTTTCTATCACGAATGTTTAGGTGCCTGATTTCCAAGCACATTGTTCCATGCTTTTATGTGTAATAGAAATACCTATGAGGGGGCCATATTATGCCCCTCTGGTATGATAGAATATGTTTAAACTATTTCAATTTTTAAAAACATCCCTTTCTGCTCATACAGTGAATAGCTGCAGTTTCTCTCATGATGTGGTCATTTTCTATAAAATTCCTGAGCTGGGGAACCAATTCATGCTTGCTGCAAATCCCTGACAGATGCAAAAAACACCTGTCTATTAGACAAGCTCACACTCAGTTATTTAATTATTTCTTTCAGACTACAGGAAAATTCTCAAGATTGTTGAAACTATAGAAGTACATTCTCCTTTTTGCATCTGCATTGCAGGAACTTTAGTTAAACTGTAGTTTATCGACTATTTATGGGGTGTTGTAATTTCTTACTTTAGAGTAAAAGTTGTCTTAGTGAGACCTGAACCATCTGTGAAGCAGCTGCAAAGAAAAACTCCAGCGTAGCGCAATGTTACATTGTACGATTACAAGAAAGAGAAAATATCTGTAACTCAACATAAAAAAAAAACTCATATAAAAACCTAAACAAAACAGACACTGTAGTGTTGTGATGTGACTGCAACAAAAAAGTAGTCAAAGCCCTTGGAACCGCCGTATACACCTCGTGTTATTTAACTGGGCATGGGGACCAGATCACAGGGAAAATTTGAAGTGAGACCAGAGAAGCATTTGATCCAGGAGTTATCCAGGTGTAAAAAACATTGATTTCCCCATCATCACTAAGCTGCTACATCATTTGTCAAATTCAGCCAGAAAAAGTACATTTTAACATCACTCTCACTCCGATTGGTCAAAAATGTCCGATTCGGAGTCAGTGACTCATTTGTGTAAGAAATATTAAGTCAAACTAAGCATTTGACTCGGACTTTGGGCACTGCACCTCTGCAGGCTGTTTATATTCCCACTGTATACGACACACTAAATCCCAAAAGCATCTGTTTTATAAGAGTTGTTATCCAAAGTTCTTCTTGGATGTGTCACAACTGTGTGCATCTTAGTTAGTTTACATGTATAAAAGATTTAATGTTTCTACAAGAACCAAGTAGTTGAACAAACACCACCATATACTTAAAGAATACAAAAATAAGTTAATTTTCTGTTTTACAATCTAATATGAAAAATGAATTTTTATTGGCACCTGCTATCAGCCATGATTATGGTATAGATTGCTCTATCACTGAGGCAGTAAGATCATTTAACCACTATGAAAAGATGATGAGCATGCACAAAAAAAAAACGTACCATGTAGCAAAGCTCATTTTATGAAAAGGTCATGCAATATGGATCTTCCACACACAGATACCCCTTCCCCATCCTAACACACACTTCTTGTTTTAAGGAAATATTTACAGAGACAAATAAAGTTTCACTTCTGCATTCTCAGAACACAGTTGAAAGAACACTATTGAGGCATCTGAAGTGGGAGATGTGCACGCCTGTTGCCACTTGACGTGCACATGACAGCCATAATGTGTACAGCTACAGATGGCTGTATAGCGGTCCCTACTTCCCTGCAAATAGCAGTAAAACGCGCTTTCCATGCAGGGAGGGAGGCAAAAACATTGACAGGCTGAAAGGCTTTTGCCTCAGCTGACCGAACTTACCAGTCCCTCGACTAGTGGTGTTAGTGTGCCTTGAGTGAGCTTTAGCCTGTGTGGATGAGCTGGCCTTGCCTGTAGATTTGGATGTATTTTTAGCCCCTGAGGCGCCATCTTTGTGCCTTGTTGTGGTGGTTTGGCCACCAGCAGTTTTGGTACTGGCAGGCAGACTGCTGCTTTGCTGCTTTTTATCCTGAGTGTCCCGAGGTCGCACTTGGTTTGCCCGAGTTGTTGGTTTAGTTGGTTTATCACATCTATCTAAACAGATCACAGCAAGAAGGATAAGAGCAGCCGACAGTTGCAGAAATGGACAGTGCAGACATGCAGACACATGAGATAGTGAAAGACAAAGAGGAAGTTTGGCAGAGGTGGTTGCAACTGCTGAGTTTCAAAAGACTTTGATGTATGATACACACCCATTAGGATCCCCGACCACTAGTGTTAAGTTATGCATGCTGCTGTATTTGAGAAGTGTGCTACCTTTGCCTTTCTGACTATTGACAAACAAATTGCCTGAAGTTCGATGCTAACAGGGTTGAGATGAAAACAGCACAACACTAAAGCTGCATCAGGAAGAAGAGCTGTGGTCTGTCTCCTGAGAGAGTGGGAAGCATTAGGAGAAGGAGATGATGATCTGTTCACATTGTGAAGCCCTCTGCAGGCTGATGTAATGGGAATATCTATTTGAGCGCATTAGACTGGCTCATAGATCCCTAAGAGAGTTCAGTGTCAGCCAAAAAAACTGCTACAGAAAACAAATGCACTGAATGGCCTTGAAGGAAGCATCTAAAAAAAGCTGCAATATAAAAGTCATTGCATATTTTAAAAAAATCGAGCTGCTAAAGGGTTGTTAGAGTCCCCCATTTATAAATAACACAACTCCATTAGCTGACTATATCCTACATTTTAAATCTGAACTGAAAATTATGCTGAAAAGAGAATAACCCCTACACACAATCACGCCCAAGCCCATGTGTGACAGAGGGTTGATGATGCTCAAACTAACATCTATTTTCCATCTTGCTTGCCTTTCTTGGATGCTTTTTTAAAAAAAGGTCAAACAAAAGCAAACTCTCAGAAAGCAGTGATGTACCTTATCAACTCCTTAAGAAGGTCCCATATTTGGCCGGAATTTCCTTGAAAAGAAGAGCTTTCTGACATTTTTTATTTCTTTCTACATCTATATCTTGTCCTCAACTACTGAATAACTGCTTTATACTCAGCTTTTGAGTTAATTTAGAGCCTGTTAAAATGACTCCACGGTCTAGATATATAGCTGTAATTCCTTTAATGTGTTTTTAATCATTTTCTTAAACTCTTCTTAACAGAAAACCTAGAATCATGACATGAAATGTTGCTTTCAGTCAGGAACAAAATGAACACCAAATGAATTTGATTCTCTCTTCATCCAAGTATAGGACACAGGTCTCCAACTGGAAATGGTAAAATAATTTTAACTGTAAAGATATCAGTGATTAGAAATTAACTACAGGTCCCTTAACAAAAGAAGTCCAGCAGCAGATCTAATGGTACCTGTTTTCTCCTCAGTGCTCACTGGCCCAGAGGCATCTTCCTCTAGCACCGTTTCTGGAGACTCAATGTCCACTTTGACCTCCTCTGCTGTCAAACTGGACGTTGCGTGGCCGTTCAGATTCTCACTACTGATTGGTTCATCTGGGTGAGACAAGAAAAAAACAAAACATTCATGTTCATGTTTGAATCCGTTATAAAATCCATTAGATTTGAACTTTGGCTCCTGTTTCTTCTAAAATCTCAGTGCCTCGCGGCTTTTACGGTTTGATTAATAACCTAAATGCCTCCCGAAAGCTTGATTAATGACAAGACATAGTGACAATGAAATGAAGTGGAGAAAAAAAACGTCAAGTGAAAAAGAAAAGTATAAATCAGACAAACCTTGTTCAGGGATGAGAACTCCTTTTCTGATGAGCTCCTCCCTTGTTTGTCTGGTGGAGATTTTCCTCTCAAGAACTAAATAAATTATAGGATAAAGGTGCATGTACAAATAAGTTAGAAAATGTTCTTGGGTCCTTTAACCTTTTAGCTTCAGGCAATAATTTATACAGGTCTATGCCAAAGCACTGAGCAGTAGCCATGGTCTCCTGCAAATGACCAAACACATCACTGCTGTCTCTACCCTGGACAGCACGCTGTAGAAGTGCATATCAAGTCACAGAAGACGAGCTCACGTGGTCATTGCCCTGTCAACAAACTGATGTTTACTTCTAATAGCTCTTTACAACGGGAAATAATTTCCCGTATTCAATTTCAATTTCCAATTCCATTTGTAAAACACACCAGTTACCAACCAAGCAGAAGCTAGAAGCTGGAATGCAGAGGGGAATCGCCTGATCTGAGAATGATCAGAACTCATCTACTACAACTACTACTACTCCTACAACTACTAATAAAAAATAAATAAATAACTATGACAAAAAAAGTGAAAAAAAAAGATGGGGAAAAACAGACAAATGAGGTAAATGTTGGAGCGATTGATGAACTTTCACATAATTTTCAGCAGGACACAAAAAGTGTAAGTAACAATTGATCCTAAACCATAATATCTAAGAAAACCATATAATTTCACACTAGAGGAGCAGAAATTCAGAACCAAACTGAAAAGAAACCCATCTATATTTTGAAGAGCACAGCAAATCGGGTGTGAGTCTTATCTCTCACTTTGTGGGAGGTTGTTTTACTTCAGCAACTTGGTTTATTTACAGGAGGCAAAAAGAATGTTTACTCACTCAGTACAGCATGGCATGAACTCAGAAGTGCTATACACAACGCAATCTGATAAATACAGAGGGAAGAGAGGGCACTCACTGGTTAGTAGCTTTTAATGTCCATACAGCCAGTAGTATTTTGGAGCTGTATTAAAGCTCATGATGTATTCAGATTGACGTATAATGCTGCTTAAAATCCCCACAGTTTACAGAGGAAACCCATTAAAACATCAGTCACCTTATCAGTTTCCATAGCTGCCCTTGACCTTCAGCAAATGGAATAAATAAACCTACCATGAGGGAGAGTAATATAATAATCATGGCACTATCTCAGGAACTATCCTCAAACAAACTGGAGGTACATGGAGGTACAAACTTAACATCCAGATACTACGTAAGCAAAAGATAAAACATGCCTGCCATCAGGTAAAACCTCTGGTTTTGTGTTTACATTTGTCTCTTTGTATTTCCTGGACAACAGGTAGGGAATGAATCAGAAAGAGCTACAAACAAGACGTTCAGTGTTTTCCTTTTAAAGCTCTTCCAGGAGCTGCATGGCTTGTCTTCGTACTTTCTGTTCTACACACACCCAAAAGTGCACGTTGTGACACTTTCCAGACACCTGATTGAGGGCTGCAGATCAGCAGCTACTCATCAATTCGTACATAGCGCGTCAGCCACACACATCCTACCTTTAGAGAGATCCTGGAACTTGTCGCTGGTCTTCTTCTTTCTCCACTTCCAGGGTTTGAACAGTTTTCCCAGAGATGACAGCTTGCCTCGCTGCTGTCGTGACGTATGGGCATTCTGTGTGTTGCTGGCATTGTCCACCACCACATCACAGCCGGCCACAGAAGATTTCTCCAGGCCATCGACTAGAATGCACAAATGTGTAAACATAAACATCAAAATAAGAATCCCAAAACAAGCCTCAACAGCGCTGGTTATGCGGGTCAGCCATATCCCATCAAAATTTCAAATTGAAGGGTAACTTAAAAAAAGAAAAAAGAAAAAGGAAGATTTACTACAAACCATAATACTTGACTCCTACAATCTGAGAAGGTGAGACCCCGCTTTGGTTGGAGTGGCCAGGGCCTTCACAGTAATGCAACTGCTTGACCTCCTCCCCCATAAGTCACGGCTCTAGGAGGATTCTTTCTTTCCACTGACTGACCGACTCTAATCATTTAGAACCGGCTGTACACCAGCACTTAATCTTAAAAGAGAAGGGCAATTTATTGATTTATTTATGATAAATAAATCAATTTATTCAATAATTTACTTGAATTTATAATCCGAACATATCAACCAATTGTTTTCAACATACAGCTAAACATTTTCTTTGTCTTTATCGACTAATTTCTGTTAGCATGTATCGTGGCAAAAATAAAAATGTGTCATCATAATGCCTTTTAAATACTCTGTCACGAGACGTTCGAAGGCAGTGGGAATATATTCAATCATCTATCTTATGTGGTGTTCTCTTTGTGTGTCTTGGCAAGATCCCTGTCTTTCCACAGCTCCTCCTCTTCCTGCTGCAGATTAGCAGGCCTGTGAACTGCGTGTGGAAAGCTGACAGAGGATAGAGGTAATGTGTGATTCCTCATTCAAACACAGGAAGGCATTTCATTTCTCAGCTCGACGAAAAAAGTTAACGAAAAAAAGCTGAATCACGCTGAGTTGATCTTATGTTTAAGACTTGTAAGTCATGCGGTCCACAACCGTTTCTTTACTGCCTGTAAAGATAACTGTTTTTTTAATTGCACCCTATTCATTTTATACTCAAATGACCAGAAAAAGTTAAGCAATTATGGGTGAAAATCTAAAGATTTCTCGGTCGAGCCTCTGGCTGCAAAAGCAGAAATGAGGAATGAGTGCCTAATGTGTTTAATTCATTTGCAAGGATTCTTAAAAGCTAGTTTTCAAATTGTGGTTAATGATTAGCTGCATTATGCATTACATATCCAATGCTTCATTTTGTGTTCCATTTTGCAGATTTTTGACAGTCTGATCCATCTATCCAAAATATCGGTGCACATACTAATATTTATAAAAATTAAATACAAGTCCAGTTTTTTTTTAATCTTACGAACAGGAAATCTCTGTTTAAAATATTTTTAAAAAAAAAGTATTTTAAGACCATGTTTCACAGGAATTAAAGTAATTATTGGTCTGGAGAATATGTAAACTGGATAAGTTAGGATTATTGTGAAAAAAATAGATGTCTCATTAACCTCAAATTAAAAAAAAAAAGCTTTTTTGGTAAAATCCAACACAAGAGTGTACAATTAACAGCCTAAGTTCCTCTTGTTTAGGAATGGAGAGTATGACCGAACAGCTGTTTATGCATCGTTCCCCTTATTTGGATTTTGTTCACATTCTGACTGTGACGGCTCAAGCATGCTGTACAACAACAGACAGCAGAAAAAAATAAAAACAACCAAACATGGTAATTAAGAACAAACATGGGAAAAAACAGAGCTCATGCTGTCCTCAGACAGCAACTCTAGCTCTCCCTCATTCTCACACACAACAAGAACACACACGTACTCATTTCCTTTTCCTGTGTTGATATCAAATCACAACAATGGCTGCTTTTTAGTAGCTGCTTTGTGCTATTAATGATGGGAAATTCACTATCACTATTAGGACATTGTTCAAACGCTCTGATTGCAAGGACAAAGAAGAGGTGTTGATTTTTAAAAAAAAGAAAAGAAAATAGGATTAGAAAGAGGTAAACAAACAGACCTTTGCTCCCTTTAATTTTGAATCCAACTTATTATCTGTGATACAAAACTATCATTAAGGAAAAGGTCGGAAACTACCAGTGGCCTGTATCCAAATGTATAACAGCCAAATTTAGAAGCTGCAAGATGGTCCATAGTATTAGCACGGTAAGACAAGAAATCAATATAAACAATCCATAGTTTTTCTCATATTTCCTGACTTTTTGGGGTTATTTAACATCAATGGCACATTTAAACTACTCACATGAATATATCTTCATATACACAATGCTGTAGACAACCAGTTACATCGACATTTTCATCTAAATTAGCTTTTTATAAAGCTGGTGACGAAGCATTGGTCCCTTTGCACCAAAGAGTCATAAAAAAAAATAATTTAACCAAACACAATTCCGTTCATATGAATTACAGCTATTTAAATGGCAGATGTGGCTCAAATCCACCTAAACTTCAGATGTCACAACTGCTGATTAGACTCCATCATTACTCTGACATGTTTTATTCATTACACTGAGATGTTTTATTCTGTAACAATCGTACTGGAGGTGTGAGTCAGGATTTGAATACAAAGCAGATGTGGCTGGGGGTGGGGTAATCAGAAACACAACTTCTGGCACACGAGACATATATGTAAGCCTAAAATCAGTATTGTGATGGCTGTGCCAGAGTAAACAGTCCAAACCGTTCTGCTTTCTTTATCATTTTGAATGGCATCGTATGCCATCGTGTGGTACAATATTAAGGGGTAAAGATTATGTATTGTGACAAAGTCAGCATGTTTTTTTGCAGAAGTTACAGCAGAAACATGTGCTGAGAAGGTGGGGAAAGGGATAGGCTTCCTTCCTTCACTGCAAATCACCAGAGAGGGAAGAAGTAGACGTCACAAACAAAGGAAGAGGGATAGAGGGGGTTGAAAAAAGACGCAAAAAAAGGCAGCTGAAAGGAAAGAAAAATCTGAGAAAGAATGGGAGCGGGGATCTGTGGTGGGGAAAAAAAATTGTGGGAAAGGATGGCAGGAAGGACGGGGAAAAAAATCTGAAGATGAAGCAGCAAGAGATGCTAGACAAGAGTAGAGGGAGGGGAAGTGCTTGGCATTAGCAATGGTTTTAACACTTGGGTCATTTCTTCCGAATCACAGCGTGGCTTGGCTAATAGTTCGGACAAGGTAAAGGGCCCAAAAAGAAATCTATCAGGAAACCTTGGCCTGACAGAATTTAGTGTGCACGGAGGCCAGGGGGATATCACTTTTACATAAGTAATTTTTTGGCAATACCATGACAGCAATACTTCCCCTTCAACTCTAAGAACTGTGAATTTGACTTTAAAGCAGACCACAAAAATCACTCTGAGCACGTGGATAAGTAATACAGCTTTCAATCATCACATCATTTAGCTGAAATGGGTCACATTACATTGTGGATATTTTTTTTTTCTTTGCTGAAACAACGTCACATAAAAGTCCAGTTTTCTTTTCATTCTGAGTCAAGGATCCCTTTCCTGCAGTTCAACGACATAAAGCGCTCCTCTGAAAACTGAATGACTGTGACGTGCTCACTTTACTGGCTCACAAACAGACGACTGACTCCTAATTACAACATAAAGCATCTAAAGCTAAATAAATAAAAAAAGGTTTTTAAAATATGCTTTTCGTAACTTGTGGTCCATTGAAACTGAAACAACATGAACCAAGGGTTACGTTATTCGATACACATTTTGTGTCAAATGAAAAACACCATGGATCACTGCATGGTCCAAATGATTGATCGTATCAAATGGAAAGTCTTTCTTTAGGTCTTTAGATCTCAACCTTACTTGGTCAACCTTGCAGAGTAATCACATCACACTGTTTACACCCTCTCTTTCTACTCCCACCATCACACCCAACTAAAATTTAGGAGATCCCCCCTTCCAATTAGGCACTCCCTAATTTGTGCATTTTAAGTCTTTAAAAAATCTGAGCTAGTCATCCTGACCACTATGACAACATGTATTACCATTCCCCAGACTCAAGTATGCTTTTTCAGTTTCATTATATTATTCTGCTTTTTCCAGTCAAGTATCTGGCAACACCAAGAAATGATCTCACAACCCTCTTGGGGGTCTCCCGGGCAGAGAATCGCCTCTTTTAGTGACTGGCTTTGGTACTAAAATGAAATTAAATCTAATGAATAATGCAAGTTTCAAACACCAGTTATTAGAGATCTGATGTCCAATGCTGAGTGGGCCCACGTGTTGAGCGTATTAGGCATTCATTTGTGTTTGATGTAATAAAGATATACTCATTCACTACAATATAAACAGTTTATCTTTATTTTTAAGAAAGTGTACTGACAGTAAAAGCACTTGTGTACAGTCCTAAGTCTCTCGTCCCTGCCAGGGAAACAAACTAGTTAAACTAATCTGTGCTCCAGCCCCTCTGGACTCATGTCAAACTGGCTTGTGAATACATAAAGTCTTCATTACCCAACGGCAACAATGCAGCCTTATAAACAGCTCTTGGGTTATAAAACACTGTCGCCTGCTTTTACACTGGGTGTTTGACTAGCTTTTACAGCAGCTGGGTAGCACAGCCCGCGACAAATTTAGAAACTCACACCCCGCGTATAATGATGCCAGAATTGATTTAACACACATCTAGTTAGCTAACGTCCCATTAGCATAAACCGTTTAGCCTCGCGCTTTCCCCGCGTCCAACTGTCCCGAGAACTGCCGTTAAAAAGTTCAACGAACGATAACAAAAAAGCGGGTTGACTTCCTGGATAAAGATAGCGGATTGAGTGCGAGAGGCAGACAAGAGGAAGGGAGACTCACATTGTGCGTGTACACACGCTTGTACAAACGCAGATACACACTCACCGCTCGCTGTCTGAGACACGGCGGACACCGCGGTCTGACCCATTTCAGACCGAGCACCGGGCCGGACCGGGGCCCCCCAACCCGCCTTCACGCTCTTCTACTCCCGCATAAGCTCCGTCCGCGGCCGCCGAGGGAGTTCATGGCAAAGGGAAAAAGTTTTACGCTGTGATGTCTGGGGCGCTGGAAACTTGGTTGACACTCTGACTGACTGGTTCGCTACTACGTCGTAACTTCCCCGCCCTCCTCCTCCTCCTCCTGTGAGCGGCTGAAAAATGCCTCTCATTCCTCTATGCAGATTAGAGGCGCTGCTGGGGTCACAGGGTGGACGGCTCTGACACCTCCAGCCGCTATTTAAACAGGTCGAGACAAAAAAAATGATGGAGTAGGCTCATTAAACCGGAAATGCACCAAGATGAAGGTTTGTGGTGAATATAGAATAAGACAGTTCGATAAATGACCCCGATTTCCACCAACAAGACAGGGATTAAATGTTGTCCTCACTTTTTGATTGATTTATTAAGTAAAGATATATAAATAAAACAACAATGCATCTCAGAGGTCACTGAAAAGTATCTGCCACTTATCTGTTCTTAAAAAAAATCAAACACATCCTCACACATGGTCTCATATATTCAACAAAAAAAACACATTTAAAATTGTACCTGATTTTTACAAGTGATTGTCAGTATATTGTTTTCAGTCTTTTCATCTGTGTGGGGGAATTTGAACCCACACGGTTTTACAACCCCGTGCTGAGTAGGTTAGTGGGTTTTCATTCATTCACAGCTGGTTCACGGTACTACCACAACATGTTGGTCTTTTGAAGGTCAGGAGTTTGACTCAGTCACAGTAACAGCTTGTCTCTGTTCTTCAAATGGAACCCTCAACATTTCCACGTACAGAGGAGTTGACTTAGTGACAGCATGACGTCTGAATGATGTAGCTGTGAAACACGCTCAGATTATCACCATGCAGCGTATTTACTATGAAGTGTTTGTGCTGATATGTTTTTTTTAAACTTATTGCTCAATGTATTATAGTTAATTATCTCTTCTATGGTCTATTTTTACATTGATCATTGGCCCAGAGCTTTTGCAATATGTTCAGATGCACATTTGCAAAAACTGTCAGGATTTTTAGAGAAGACGTGTTTTTCCTGGAAAAGTCTGCATTGTGTTCAAACATCCGACAGTGTCTACATCCATATCAGATCCGTCAGTTACTTTAATTGTGTTTATAAAAAGGGCCTGGCTGCAACTAAAGCCTTTCAAATCTAGGGGAAGCAGGAGGGACGAAGGTAGTTTGTCTGCACTTTGGATGTGAGACTCACCCCTTCAGGGCTTAGGTTTCATGGGCCGGCATCATGCAATTATGCTTAGCAGTTCCTTGACATTTCTGTGGCCCCTTCCACCCAACAATAAATCCACGTGTGTGCTTGTACATCTGCAGGCTTCACAAAGCTCCTGCCGGTGTAGTGATGTCTCACAACTGTAGGTGGAGCCGTAAATGATCAAACGAGTGTTTTGTTTTTCCAAACTTGGAGAAAGTCAGTCTTCTCGGATGCAAGGCCTGATGACTGAGGGTTTTCTAAAGGCTTTTATAGGGTACCCTTGTGTGTATTGAACAGCTGTTACACAGGATATGTTGCATGCACGGCATTGCGTTTAACTGGTGGTGTTTGCTGCTTTCTTGACACCATGAATGCAGTCACACCAGTTTTCAGAGTCACCGATAGTTTGTTTTCACACATTAAGCTCTCTATCCACAATGACTAAAAGAGCTTAGAGTCTGGACAGTGTCTGTGGCTCCAAAAGAGTGTCAGTACAGTAAGGTCTGCAATGGAGAAAATCTGTCAAATGGTAGGAGAAGCCTGACACATGCTGTGGGCCAAAAGAGGGACAAATCATTTCTAATTTGTCAGCATGATGTTAGGGCACACGGCTATTATTTATATAATATTAGATATATTACTGCCAGCTGTGGGGACTGGTCACAGTTGGAAACTAACCTAACAACTTCTGCATTGAGCTGTCAGCTCTGGAGCAAACTAATGCGTTTGGGCACGTGTGTGTGGGAGAAAGCCCTTTCACCACCATCAGTGTCAACAGAGTGTCAGTTGAGACCTTACAGAGAGTGTCCTGGCAGAAGTGATCTGGAAATACATGCACACACACAAATACACGCAGCTGGATTTCAAATACATTACACCGACTTCATACATTTTTGGAGACTGTGACCAAAAACTTCAACTTTTCTCACATCATCCCCGACCCTGCAGCATTTGTTTTTCTATTAAATGATCAATTTTAATAATCTATTTCCACCCACACTGTTCTCTTAATGACACAGACATTGTTTTCCGTCCTCAAATCTATTTCTGCTAAATAAAGTAAAATAGTTTTTTCCTGAAAGTTGTAAAGTCGACATTATTTTCAATCTGGCCAAGACTGCCATCTAGTGTAAGTTCATCACAAATGACTTCAGAGTTACTGGCAGATTTTAAATAATTTGTAACGAGATGATGATTCATCCATTTTCTATACCGCTCTTTCCCAACGGGGTCGTGGGGGAGGGGGGCGGTTGGAGCATATACCAGCTGACAACAGGTAAGAAGCGGGACAGTCCATTGCAGGGCCACACAGAGACAAACAACCGCACACACTCATATTCTCTCTCAGGGGCAATTAGGAGTGTCCAGTCCACCTAACATGGAGGTTTTTGGACTGTGGGAGGAAGCCGGAGAACCCAGAGAGAACCCATTCAGACACAGGGAGAACATGCAAACCCCACACAGAAAGGTCCTGGTTCCTCCAGGGACTTGAACCAGGAACCCTCATGCTGTGAGGCGACAGAGCTAACCACCCACCACCCATAAATATTTCATTATATATTTTATATAGAAATAGTCTATCTTAAGTAAAGCTGGCCTTCATGCTTGTGTTGTTTTTATTCATTAGAAAAAGACATATGAGAACAAAAGCCTCAAAAGCCTCACTTATGCAATGACAGAAGAAAAATCCATTATTACCACAGATTTATGCAGAAAGCCAGCAGTGAAACCAATTTGGCTCAGGAAAGTAGACGAAAAATTAGGCAATCAAAGCTAAGCAGTCTAGCTGGATCCTGCAGAAATGTTCAAATCCTCATTTACCACTTCTTGGTACAATCACCTGACAGAATCACATACTGACTGTCCGAGAGCCAAATTCTGTTTGTAGAACCACATTTTGTCATTTAATACAGGTTCAAATTTGGAGAAGCCACATCAACCACAGACTGGGAGTGTCACTGAGTATCATTAGTGAACAGAATGGAAAGGGGGGGCGGGATGAAATCTGAACAGAAGTGTACTCCGATTCAGAAAGCCTAGCACAGAGAGAAAAAAAACGGTTAACATGGCAGCAGTATCTATGACGTTTACCAAAACGGTAAGTTTGACACACTTTATGACTGGTTAAAATATTCAAATGCAGTTTGTATTGTGAAATTCTGTGTTGGCTAACATATTCTCTTACAAATGTTTTTCGTTTTTTCTGATCTTTTTCTGGTCTTTGTCCCCATAGCTGCAGGCAGTAGCTTCTTAGTTTTCCATCCACTTTAAAACCATTCTCTATTTGTCTAAAAAACATACACTGCCATCTCATTTGATGATATCTGCCCAAACACTGGCACACAGAATGCAGAATGCACAGACACAGCAAGGTCATAATACGAAAGGTGTCTTTTCTGTAAATGTCACTTCAGACCAGCAGCACACGAGCACGAGTGTGTCTACTTGTGGTGGGCCTTAAACATGCAAATTGATATCAGGTTGTTGGTATCACTGTTTGCTTATTCGCGTGCGAGTTCTATTGCTAGCCACAAATGTTCAAGCCACAACTAAAACACTATTGGGAGGCGGTTAAAAAAAAAGCAGAAACAACTTTAAAATTGACCTGATTTTTTTCAATAGAAAGTCTCTTCCAAATTGGTGCAGAATATTACTGCATTGTGCAAAACTTTCTCTCTTCCTGACAGCCTAAAACATTACCCACTGCTTTCTACCTTTTGTGTCAATTACTGATCAACTCTAGGAAAAAGCTCCCTCTGGATTTAGCCTGGATCAATGTGAGGCTTTTACTGGTAATCTGTGCAAGTAGGCAATGTAAAAAAAAAAAGGATTTCTGGAAATAAACTGTATTCGCAGTCAAAGAGGCCCATTTGTGTATCGGAATTTCCACGTCAGGGTAATGGTCTTTAGGAAATGGGTGCTATTGGTCCTGGCACTAAATAACAGAAGCAGTGAGGCAATCTGACCTTTCAATGACCAGAACAGCAAAAGGAGAGGCGGGAGAGGTAAAGGAGGAGAAGGGCAAAAAGGAAGGAAGAGAGTCATCAAATATTAAGTAGTAGCCTCAGCAGAACAAGGGATAATAATTGTTTAAGTGCTTCTTTTCAGAGCGCTTCTCCCCTCTGTTTGACTTATTCATTAAACTGTCTTTTTTTCCATGGCAATACTCACAGCACTGTCACGGTCAAACATAACTCAAACTGTTTATAATATGGTTGATGTCTTAAAAAGAGAGCAACCTTAAACACGCCTTAGCCTCTATAGTTAAATGTGGCTGCACACTTCCTGTTTATGTATAAATGGATTGAGCATCACAAGTTGCAGCTATGAACTTTCTGTTCTGAAGTAAGGACCAAGCAAACTCAGACACTTCCATGCCAGGATTGGGATTCGGATTGCAAGCAGTCAAGTGTGATTCAGCAAGAAACAGGCTCAGTTGTGTAACCGACAGAGCTGGCCCAAGAGGAGCTGTGGATAAAAGTTCCCAGTGACATCTCATCATATCTCTGGGGAGTTTCATTTGTTCTCATGCTTTATGTGAGCATATTGGTGCACCATCATAAGCAAATTCTGCTTCATGGTTTAAGTGGTGGTAGTCGTATCACTGCTCCCAATGCCATGCAATACTTATTGAGTGCACAATCTAACTCGACACACAACTCCATCTGCTGGGAAAATGCAGTTTTCAGTTTTAAATTGACAAATTCATCAATCTTTTTGCCTTAACAGGTCCACCTGAAAACATTTGTACTTCATGATATTAACTCTACAGTCTCATTATATAACAATACTGTACTGTTTTCCTCCATTTCTCCGCCAGCCATCTAGTCTGAAATCTGATCTGCTGTTTGTTGTATTCTGTTCGGCACAACTCATAATCTGCCATCACTGCTAAAATGTTGCCTGAATAAATCAATATTTGACGTCCTGCCAGACAGGCCGTCAGAGAGCTTAAGAGGAAGCAAGCTCAAGAGATAGATGGAAAGTAAGTAAGACAGATGGATAACTAGGGACAAAAAAGATCAGCTCTGACTCTGGATGGCTGGGTATACTTAATAGTAACCACCGAAATAGACTACATGTCAAAGATAACTGTACAATATTAGTAATAAAAGAAAACACAATTGCTTTAGAGGTGTGTAATAAAGAAAAACATCAACCATTATTCATCTCTGGGCCTTTATTTTTCAACTATATATGGTCGTTTCTGTGTAGATTTACAAGAAAGACACTAATAATTACAAAAACAGCTGTCCTAAGCAGGTCAGCCATGTTCAATCAGTTGTGCTTGTGTGGCTTTTAAGACCTTACTTCTCTCTCAGTCTTAACCTGGTTTGTTTGAAAGTAAACTCCCAGTTGTTGATGGAGGTTGCTTTGGCCGCTCTCCCGTTAGCTATTGCCGACATCCTGAAGACAGTTTTAAGGGAATGTGGCTCAAACGTTCTGGCTTGAGACTTGGAGGTATTTTTCTGACACATTAATTTTAGGGTAAAAAAATCCAATACAGACTGTAAAGGAAACAACTAATGCGAAAAAACAAAACATTTTGGTTAAAGAGCCATGATGTTTTGGGCTGACATCATTCTCTCAGTGGATAGTCAGAATAACACATGGTGTGCCCTATTAGATCTGCTCGTCCAACAAAAGTAATCAAGAGGAATGTGTTTTTAATAAATTCTTTATGTGTTTTGCCTTTGCATTGAATATTACAATTTGACAGAAATAAAGTTTTTATATATATGTCAGCTCTGACATCTCCCCTGTTTTTTTTTTTAAACATTAGTTCCACAAGCATGTTCATCTTCCACTGTAACAGATGGGCAGATAATCAACATGCACAGCATACATTTAACATCAGGTTGAGAAAATGCACACAACAGCATGACATCACCCCAAACTTAAGCGGCCACATATGCGTAGGTGTGTGTGCACAGTCACATTGGCTACTTTGCCTTGCAAAAGTCTGATTTACAAATTTACAACGGCAGCCATATGAAGTGCACAAAACGCTGGCCCCCCTCATCTCTGAACTTGACAAATTCCCACCAGAAGAAGATCAAAGTGCTTTCAAGAGGGGTATTTAAAACACTCTGTACAGGTCTGCAGAGTTTCCTGAGGTCATAGAGTAATGTCTGCCACATGATTCTGTCATAATAACACAGAAACAGTACACCAGGTCAATGTTCTTCCATTCATTAACACCTACATACAAAAACCAACCTCGTGCTCTAATGATGACCATTAGAGCACATTATGGTATGTGAGAGAAAACAGTTTGAACCCTGAGAGCTCAGACCACTAACTAAACTGATGGAAAAATACTTAACTGGCTATTTTATTTTTAGATACTTACATTTCCGTTGTCTTCAGTGGAAACCAATATGAGGCTGATCTCTCTTTTAGGTCCAGTTTCACTGCAATTCATGTATTGACCTGAGTCTTTAAAACACACATGGTGGGACTAATCGCCCAGCTGATGACACCTTTGGGAATTCCCTTTGCATTCTTCTGTCCCATATCTACTCCATACATCCTTCACTGACACTGATGCTGAACTGATGGTTTATTCCAAATAACAAGGGATGAATTTAATCTGAATATCAATGTGAGAAGCAACAAGGAAAGTGTTTCAGCACTGACGTAGAAGTATCTTTCCACTACACATCCCCTTCCGATGCTTCAAAGCTAATAAATAATCTCTGACCCAACTGACAAGGTTTCTTTACTGACACGATGCGACAGAGGCTTTTCCTATTACACACACTGATATGCTGTGACAACCTCTGCAAACAGTAATTAAACTATATTAGATAACATGAGCCTAATATAGCCTGCCTGCCTTCTATGACTTAGAAATATGCCAACCAGTGTACTGATGTACCATCGCCATTCAGTCAAACACACCCAAACGGGCAACCAGCCAACCCCAACAGGAACAATTAGTCGTACTAAGTTTCCTGTCTTCAGTAGAATTATTGATAACAAAGTAACTGCCATTAGATGTGGTTTTTCTTAGTCATATGAGAAACTCCAATGCTGTAATGTAGGAGTGAGCAGACTTGAAAAACCAATAATTCCCTTTGAACTACAGCACACAATCCTCATTGCCTATTTAGCCTTGCCAAAGAATCTGTTAATAAAATTACCACGAGCGAATCTGGTCTTTTTCACAGCACAACAGCAGGCCTGTTAAGAGATCTTAAATATTATTTTGTCCTCTATTTCCACCATGGGCATGAAACTATGGTTATACAGTGTGTAGCTGCTTTCAATCAGTCCACCTGCACATGCTCTGTTACTGTGTGATTTTGCTGACGCATGTTAAGTTTAAATTCCAAATTAAGACACCAGATAAAGGAAAACAAGAAAAACAAGCTCCAGCCAGATGACTGCCGCTCTAGCGACAATGGCAAAACACTCTCACAACAGCTCATACTGCAAGACAATCAAAGGCAGCGACACTGAATCACGTGCACATAAGACATAACATGCCCCCCGTTTAAAACTGAATGGTCATCATTATTAGATGAGTACGGTGGCTGTACACAGGCAGGTTCACAACTCGGGATTTAAAGCCTCCACATACCTAAAAACACACGTCAAGCAACCACTGCCAGACAGGTGACATGCAGAGCTTTGCATGTGAGGGGAGGAAGAAGAGGAAGAAGTGGTGGAAAAGTGTTCTCTCTGTGTGAACAAAAGCTTAAAACAGCCACAGAGACTCGGAGACATAAACATAAAGTGGGAAGTAGTTGTTTTTAAATCTATGAATAAATCTATGAGGAGGAAACTCACCGTCATGTTCCATGATTCGACCCAGGGGGATACGATCAGCTCAGTGAGCTGAATCTTGCCTCTTCCCGACACACAGCCTCTCCACCTTCCTCTCACCATCAACTAACTCTCCCCTCCCTACCCTCTGTCTCTCTACGCTTCCCT
This sequence comes from Menidia beryllina, assembly GCA_013363375.1. NCBI lineage: Eukaryota > Metazoa > Chordata > Actinopteri > Atheriniformes > Atherinopsidae > Menidia > Menidia beryllina. Next base: position 13,146,367 of record JABUIW010000010.1, on the reverse strand, counting down.
CCTTCATCACTCTTCCCTCCCTGCCTCCCTTGCTGTCTCGACCACTGTTCGCTGGCTCCTCCTCCCGTCCTGCCCCCTCCATCCACTTGCTTGAAAAAACGACATTAAAAGTTAATGTTTCTTTCCATCTCAGGACCTCCCTCCCAATCTGCTTCTCATCCTGCATTTGTCTCTTCTCTCATCTCCATGCATGTTATGTTTTTTTCCAACTTCTTCTGACTCCAGCCCCATCGGTTTTAGCTTCACGTATGATGTAGAAACTAAAAGAAAAGAAAAACTAAAGCATGATAGTATGGAAAATCAGAGTGGAAAATCAGAGTATAAGACATTTACTGTTCTATCTCTCCCTGTAAGCCCTGACACATTAGGATTTAAAGAAAAATCAGCATTGTTACGTGCGCTGATTACTCAATAAACAAAATCCTTTTTATCCTTTGTACAACGCTGATTGTTGCTGAGTAACGCATCGGAGCTCACCTGACGACCACGGCACCACTGTGGCTGCACCGTGACATAAAACAAAGCACATATTGAACACACAGATCATAAACAGAACATCAATAATGTTCGCTCAGCCAAATAAATCAATGCAAAAAGACTTTGAGGGAGCCACGAGTCAAAGAGTAGACAAAAGGGATTCGTGTAGGCTGACACAGGGAGCAAGAAAGTCTGAGTGTCAGACAAATAGTCTTCTTTTTTGTTCTTTGCGTCACCCACACGTCAAACATCACGGGGAACCTGTTGTCTTTTTTACACCTGTGTAGATTTGATGCAGAAGGTCACGGCACACTGAAATTCACCACTGCACTAATGGTGTGTGCGTGGGTTTGTGTGTGTGCGCGAGTTTGGTCAATGTATAAATCAAGAAAAAGTGATAACCAATTAGTATCTAATAATCTTTATCAAACACATCTTGTGCTAAACCTGTAGGAAGAAGCAGGGGAGGAGGCCAATATATACACAAAATGACAAGTGTATATGTGTGTGCATGCGTGTGTGTGTGTGTGATGGAGAGAGAGGATGTAATCTCGGTTAAGAATAGAAATGACGTCCACACTGTGTAATGTCATAAACAGCTAATGCCAGTCAATGTAAGCACTCAATATATGGCGTCTTCTTGTTCTCCTGTTTCAGGATTTTTTTCCTTTACTCTTTTCTCTGATTTAATCCCTCACTGCTTAACATGTAAACATCCAATGCTTTTTTGGACCCACCAGTTTTCGTTGAGATAAATCCAGCAAGTGTTTATCACACGTCCAGGATGCACACACATACAATTACTGCACGAGCACAGTGTACCATAGTGTAACATCTCAACATTTGCTGCTGAGGCGTTTCAACAAATATTAATAGAGTTAAAGGCTTAGTAAGTAACCACAGAGTTACTAATAGACTGAGGGAGGGGAAGAGAAGCAGACAAACTGAGACTTTGACTTTTTCGAGCGAGCAAGCAGGAGGAACAACTGGTTCAGCGGCTCCAACAACACCTCCACAAGTAATCACTAAAGATCCACCAAAAGCTTGAAAGTGCCAGCCCCTAATATTGTCAAATGGTATTCAATAAGATGCACAGTCATAATTTCACACCATTGAGTGTGAGAGCAACACGTACAGTCCATCTAAAAACTGGCAGAAATTGGAAATGATTATGAGTGAGAGGAGAAAATGATACTTTAAAACATTCAAATAATCTTTGAGAGAATTCAAGGGAGCCCCTGACAGCATCTATGTTTACTGAACCGCAAGACAAGTTAATATGCTTGTTGGTCATTATGCAATTAAACTAATTGCTGGATTACTCTCACCTATTTTTGTTTAACACCACAATAACACTCTGTGTTCCTAAAAAAAACTCCTAAAAAACTGTGCATTCACTTTTAAATCATTTAAACCATCTGTGTAACTAGAAATAGTAAAAGAGCAAATGTAAAATGCCCAGTGTTTTTTTAGCGTTGTTTTAATACCCACTTGTTTTTAATGAGAGATAGGGCTGGACTGCTGGCAGACCAGGCTAGTACCCTGTTTTCCCCTGGGGTCCTGCGGTCTTAAAAATGCAGAATGTGGGGTTGGCAGTTTTCCTGAAATGAGTGAGCCCTTCTCTAAAAGTGATGTCATCTGAATGCCTACACATGTAGCTCCAAAGCCTGTGTGAGATTCAACTATGCCATGTGAAACCTCGTATGACAATTTTTTTTCTTAATGTTTGACCTGAAAACATCACCTCATTATGAGAAACGTTGGCTGTAATCAAGATGAACGTCATGTCGTGTAAAAAATATTAACTATGACAGGAAATAAGGGAAATCAAATATACCATGTTTGGGGCCATGGGGTGGTGGTTAAAACTGTTCCCTGATGGCAAGTAGGTTCCCGGTCAGAGATGCTGTAGAAAATGTTCTCGACACTGAGAAAGTCCTTGTTTTAGGTTAGAAATTCACAAGGGAACTAGGACTCACATGCTTTTCCTAAATGCTTGCTCTTGGATTGTTTCATTGTGCGCTCCACGTTTTTTAAATTTGTGCAATTCTTTGTGTTCATCGTCTCCTTCATTTAGTTACAGCTGACATTTGGACAAATATCTCAAGTGAGTGATACAGAGGCAACTGATGATGTTTGTTGAAAACCAAGAGTAATATGTAATTTGGAGTAAGCTAGTTTACGGGAGCTGATTAGTCAGGCTATGCTCATTAATTTAGTTCAGCATTGTATGATTGGTGGTTGCGGGGTCCTGCAGTTTTTGCTGAAGTGATATTTTATCTCTACCACTTCATCTAAATCCTTTTCCTCAACAACTTGAAAATTTAGTTGACTTCAGGTTTGTCATTTCAGATGTTTAGAATTTGCTTTGCTGAAATTGCTGTTCATTTTTTAAAGTCTTCCTGCATTGCTTTGTTTGGATAATTGTTACTAACACAGATTGATTAGGAAGGTATGAGATCATCTGGTGGGAAAGAAACCGTCAAATACTTTACTCAAGAACACTGCAACCATGCCATTAATCCAAGCAATTCTCTCATTTCAGTGTAGTGAATTCATTCAAAACAATGCACCAAAGCACTGACCCTCACTTTAAAAGGACACCATCACTCCCGAATACTTAAACAGGAGTGGAACTTCAAAATATCTCTTTTTTACAGTGATACGGAAAAAAAGTGCAGAAATGTTTGAAAATGTTTGAAGCAGGTGACTGGTCTTCCTATTCTTTTTGTTCCTTCAGTCAATGGTCTAAAAAACATTTCAGGTTAGTAGTGAAGGGTCCACTTTGTCTGAAAACACAGTTACGCAGCCCCAATCAAAGTCAGGAAGCCTGGCCTCTGAGCTGCTCAGATACTTCATAAAACCGCATACTTTAATAATTACACCTTGAGTTTGACATGTTATTCCTGTGGTAATAGAAGACGTGACAAGAGAGGCTAAGGATAGACTCTGAGTGGGCAGTGAAAGCCGACGAGCCGCTCTCTGCACAAAAGAATGTTTTAACAAGTAGTTATAGCTGACTGAAAGGGTCTGTAATCAATGTTATTTAAAGGAAGCATCTACCAGCAAGCTCGTGTTCCTTTGTCCTTCCTTCAGTCCTGGTCCTTAATCGCCACATCTATGCATCCTTTCTTTCCTCCTCTACTTGTTCCCATCATTTCTGCGTCATTCTGCTTCCCACCTCTTTCACCCTGTCCTTTATTGCTACGGTTTGTCATACCATATTGCCTTTTTGCTTTTTGGCACATCTTCCATTTCTTTTTTGATTCCTCCTCTCCCTCCTTTTAACACAGTGTAATTACAAGAGTGTTACAGCATCCATCTGGAGGACAACATGCTATTTACAAAAAGCAGCAAAGACCGTCTTCGCCCACAGATTATCCTTCCACGTTCTTGCCTCATATGTACCAGTATGCTCAGATTTATCATCGGATTTTAGAATCTTGGTGGAATATCAAATTAAATCCATAGTGTCTCTGTTACCTTCAGCGGCATCCTCAGATAATGTGCAGTGATGCACATTCAATTCATAAAAAGAAATTGAAAATAACAAAACCTTATTAATCTTTTCTATAGCAGTATGAGACCACATCTCAAAGGAGAGCTTTTAAAATCAACTCCCATCTCGATTTATAGTGGTGAAATGGAGAGATGATTGCTGCCAGAAGTGGGTTTATGCAGTAAGTGAACCAGCTTCACAAAGGTCAAAGTTTTTTCTCTGAATGGCCTTATTCATACTACCCATCTGATGAAGAGAGGATTTACAGAAATAATAATATAGGGAATGGACTCTTGCTTATTTAAAAACCTGGAGTTTCCTCTTGAAACTAAAAAGATCCAGCTTTGTGTTTGTTGAGGATTTTTCTTGATTTGGGCATCCAGGAATTAGTGGCAAAAAAAAGAAACTTTATCTAAACAGTCCATCCCTCCCTTCAGTCGTTAATTAAGATAATGTTCCTAGAGAGGCTGCTCTTAAAGAAGAGCGCTGTAAATTAGACGAGATAAATACTGTTGGTGCCCTCTCTGGACACGATGCTCATGTCAAATCTTGCTGTACATAATTCAAGACTAAAAGAATTGAATGCTCTTTAAATCTTCTCCATGTTTCTGAAGCATATGAAAGTCCCTGATTAAGGATTGGGGTGCACGCTGGTGAAATGGCTCCCTCTGTTGCCTCTTTCACACACAGACAAGTTTTCTCGACATCACAGGAAAGTTTGAAAGCAAATCCACATTTTTAACCAATTATGAAATCTAAAAAGCATTAGCCTTACCATGGACATGAAAAATACAAATAAAGTAGGACCTTTTTCTAACTGTGATCAGAAGTTATTGATATAACATTCTTTCAGTGCCAGTCATTTAAAAGCTAGTTTAAACAGCTAAAACCGTGAAGCTTAAATCCAAACTTGCAAATCTTATAAATCATGTCGGACATCTAATTTGCTAGCTGCCCCACTCCAACATCATTTCCTGTAATTACAGCTTCGTCGCAAACACTGGATATTTCCTGTGTAAGTCAAACAAACCAACTGCAACTTCACATACTATGACGGTGATGGTATAACGAATAGATCAGCAAGGAAACAGCTTTCTTTTTAAAAGCAGTGGTTAAGGGGCTGCAGAAAAAGCCGGCGTGTGAGTTGGACAGCACGCACTGCGGAAAGCGGGCTGGGGCAAAACTCTGAAGATGGCTGATAGGAAGTGGTTAAAACCACTGAGGCAGCATACTGTCAAGGCTGAGCAACCATGGGCTTCTGTCAGGAACTCTGTCAGGGTGACATTTAAGAACTATGCAGAAGAATTAGATCTGGTTAACATCATGGTTGAGGTCTAACACCACTAGTGTGCTCAGATGAAAAGACTGTCCAGATCCACACGCAGGCACCTACAACAACATCTCACATACAAAGTGTTTTACCTTAGATCTTTCAGCCAATGGTGAAGGCTGTTTCAAACCTTAATCCTATGTTCCTGATCTTAAAACACCTTTTTTCCCCTCCAGCTAATGGAGACACAATAGTTACAGACTTATTGTGTAATAGAAAAGGAAATGTTAACCCAAAAATCTGTTGTGTGATGAACTTCTGCACTGAAGTTGAACTACAAATGGCTGGATTGATAACTATAAAGGGAAGCTAAGAGAAAGAGGAAGCTCTGCCTTCTTTATTTATAGAACTTGTTCCCTCATGAGAATCTGGTGTTTTTCTCGCAGAAATGAAAAACAGCATTTAACAGTGTCGACGACATTTCAATTGGAGCTTCAGCATCCTATCACCTGTCTTCTCTGTTCGCAATTACTTAGAAAACCAGAGACGATCTTTCCATGTGCGGGTGAATGACAGTTGAGGGTTCAGACAGAGGCTTCCTCATACCTGAGCGCGCTCCCCGGAGCCTGAACCGAACTCTGGAGCGGAATCCGGACACATCACTGTGGGAGCGGAACCTGGGGAGAGGCCAGAGCTGAGGGAAACGCTTCGCCGCCGGAGCTGAGAGAAAGTCCGCCTCTTCTTCTTCTTCCATGGTCTCCTTCAGCAAGCCAGGACCAGGGGAGGTGAAGTGTCAAACTTTACATGAGCATCAGCAGACCCCTCCACCCCCACCCGAAAAAACTCCTGACCTTGTTCCTGTCTGTTTACGCCCATCACCTCTGAAGCCATGATAGGCCCATTTGTTATACAAACCAAACTAAAAAATAACATTCCTTTTTGCTGCAACTTAGCAAAACATAAGGAGTGACTTATTTTATTTGCGTATCATGTACGGGCTCATAATTCTTCTTTTTGTCTGACAAACATAATATTTTCCATGTGAACTTTGGCCTACGTCATTAAACTGGTCTCGTTATTTTTGACAAACAAACCGATGTTTTAGTTCTTGAAGGAGTTTGCAAATAGCTGGGGCAGATTTACAAAAACGCTAAAGAAACACAACGGGGAAAAGTACCTGCAACATTTCAACACTAGGTGTCGCCAAAGAGCCACTCCAGTATGAGCAAACCCCACGATTTTTCAAATCAAGAGCAAAGCATTCTGGGTATCGGAGTGCTCCAGCCCAGGCTCATTCAACCGTAGACATGCATCGATATATACATGTATATATGTTTATGCATTCAACAACCCAGCTGACTTAGTATGGCTGAGGTCACATCCCCTGAAAGAGGATGGACGTGGCCACGTTTTGAGGCCTTTGCGGTCCCACTTGGTCTCTACTTTTTGGTCGTGAGAACCATTACTTTCAGTTTTTTTTTTAGTTTTTTTTTTCTTAGAGTCCCATCTCTCCTGACCTGTTCAGTCTTCCAATGGTGTTTCTGTGAGGTCGTGAAACCGACTTATTAGGCCTGTTCAGGCTGCTTCAGGGCAAGGTGTGGCCCACCAAACAGGTGGGCGTGGTTTAAAGTTTTCAATGCTGGGATGGGATATACCCATTAGCCATAGCCTTAAAGGGCTGTGTCTACACTAGTGTTTTTGTTTTTTTGTTTTGGTACATTTACAGATTTAAGGCATTCAAGTGAGGAATAATAACGTTTAAGTGGGTTAATAAAGGATCAAAACAAGAGGTGGAATATTTTCACTTATAGAAGTGTACATGACCCTTAGAAACCAAGACAACTATATTAACCACATCATATATATGGCTATCAAGAACATCGACATTGAAGTGTATATGGGTGACAGTAACCTCCGGGGAGTCCCAATTTTTTTTTAGTGAAAACCAATTATTAATGTCTTTCCGGAGTTTATTCGAGAGGGGGCAGCTGTAAATTAGCTCGCCTCCATCAATATGGCGGGCACACTGCTACGTCACAGCAGCGGGCCAACCCAGTCAATGAGGCGTCTCTGTATGAATGTCTATGGAGCATACCGCTCTCCATCCATGTTGACACCCAATACAACACCATTCCTAAAAGAAAATTTAGCAGTAAGACCTCTCACTCGGAGTTATTTTTGGAGAGCAAAAAATGTGTACATAAAAAAACAACCTTTTACACTTGATAAGTTGATCGGTTTCAATTGTATGTTTTAATGCAGGCAGCCATGCCTAATCTTTCTAAACATATGTAGCTTCCTATAATACCATTAAAAGGTGTTATCCATAAATGCCCGTTTAAATAATCAGTT
>JABUIW010000010.1:13040424-13138759 GCA_013363375.1 Menidia beryllina | reverse complement strand
GATAGATAGATAGATAGATAGATAGATAGATAGATAGACAGACAGACAGACAGACAGACAGACAGACAGACAGACAGACAGACAGACAGACAGACAGACAGACAGACAGACAGGAGTTTGGCCTCAGAGTGATCATCTTCGCGTCACACGATCTGTGGTCCGCACTCGGCAGTAGGACAGTTGGAGCTGTGTCCTGGAGCTGCGGAGATGGGCTGAGACACGGACGACAGACTCGATCAAACTGGATCCGTGGCCGCTTACCGAGGCAGTTACAGGAGACACAACTTAAGTAAGTTATTCGTTGCCAGTTTTACCACTCCCAAACGGCGAACCTTCCTGTTTTATGCCGTTAAAGTTCCCTCTTCGTGATAGGCGTTGCTGGCTAACGGCGGTCGCTAGTGTTAGCTGGGTTAACGTGGATAACCAAACTTATTTGTGGGCACGGTCAAATACCAGTGATGTGAGTCGTGCTTTGTAACGCCTTCGGAAGCGCAATTATGACAGCTTCGAGTGGCTAGCAGATAACACGTTTGACGTGTTGCGAGTCGTTTCAAAGGTTTTCGTAGCGCTAAGCTAACCTGAACCACATTTGCCAGTTAACTTGAGGCCAGAGAGTCTCAGCTGTGGAGGCTGTTGGTTCTCTGAAATGTCTAACGTTAGCCAACTTCAACTGTCTGTTGGGATGTTATTTTCCCACTTAGATTGTGTACCACGAGTTTCTCTCGGTGCTTGTAATTTAGGGTCTGTTTTACTCGGCACAGTGAGCATCCTCATTGTGCCACCCGGGGAGGTAAAAGTACCCCTCTGTAGCTGTGATGTTTGCTGTTGAGAGGGCCTGTCAAACCCGCTGGGTTTATGAGCTCCATTATCACCCAGACTTTGACCAGAAACTCCTTTCAGATGAACCGGAATCACCTGTCTCACCAGAACTGAGAGCTTCTGTGTGTCAGGCCTTCAAAGATCGCCTCATCTCCATGGACATTTAAATCTTTTTTGACATTTTTATTTTATTTTCTAATATTACATTTAGGTTTCAGGAAGCATGCGTTGCTACTCTTGTGTCTCTTTTGGTTTCTATGTTTGGGGATTTGTTGATCTAAAATGAGCACACATAGCCCTGACCACATCTCATTCTCAGCCCTGCAGCTGTTCGTTTCTTCTGTTTTGTGCACACTGGTTATTTGCTGTTCACTCTTAACTTGTCACTTGTCCAGTATGACCACTTAGTTGCCATTTGACCTGGAGAAAAGCCCTCAAGGAAAAGACAGAATAAATGTACCTGGTGACTATGTTACATTCTTCACTGAGGAAACCTTTCTTTTCTTTGTGAAACCATGAGTACAACATGTTTTGGCAAGAATCTGTTTTTGTAGTGTTCCATTTTTTGTGTTTGGCCAAATGTGACTACACAAACCCCATATCCTCGATCTACATTCAGATAATTCCCACGAAAACAGAGATGGTTTCTCTTTTATAAAGCTCATTGGCTCTGATCAAAGTAGAATAAATAATATGAATTATATAGTTATTTAGTTCAACAGGAATTATATTCATTGTATAGGCATACTGTAACTTGATTAGTCTAATTACCTAATTATACTAATATATGCACACACACACATATATATATATACATATATATATGTTCATGCCCTCCAAGTTGTCCTGTTGTCACAGGCACCTAAAGTGACAAGGAAATTTTTCACTGAAATTCCCCTTACAATTATTTCACATGCTACTCAAAACATTTCTGAATAACTTCATGCAGTATCCAACTAAACCATAAGCAGTCAATTGCTTAAAGAGTTTCAGTTTCATATATATATATATATATATATGAAACTGAAACTCTTAAGGGGGATTTCAGAGAAAAATCTTCTTGTGACTTTACGTGTCTGTGCCAACAGGACAACTTGGAGGGCAGGAACAGTTCACATCTTTCCCTGTCAGGGGTTTTTTATTTAGTCCATTGAGACACACATTCCTGCCGTAATAAACTCTGTGTTTGTGCTACTGTAGTACAAGCCTTTTAGACCACCAGGTAAAGCAAAAAGTCATTTCGTTTGTTGCTGCCTGGCAGCCACCGGAGGTGTACTACCCTGAACTCTGTGTACATAGACATCAACTATAGTTTAATTAAATATCCTGATTAGTACACATCTGTTCTTGGTTCTGAAATCTTTATTAAAACAATGTCATTTGCTCCATTCCACTGTAGTTTTGTTCTTAAGTGTTCTTTATGCGGGCATGGATAACGGTTCAGTTAAAACTCATCACAGTTTGGGTTTTTTGCTCTCCTTGTGCATCATTTACTTGTTTTTTTTTTACATTACCCTAACGTCGTGTCAAAAATGCATGCTTGCAGCTGCACAGTACCTCATTTACAGGATGACTAGACTTTGAGACGTCTTTCTCATGACACCCAATGTTTGTGCAGTGCTGAGATAGTCGCCTTTGAGTGCTGCTCCTTTCTCATGCCTATGTGTCGAATGAAATGACTCGGGTAGATGCATGGGCTGACTGAGAAGCTCACGGCTCACAGTCTGTGCACAACAACCAGGCCTTTTGTCTCTTTTTTTGCCCCCCCATCCACCCACACAGCCCTCATAATGTAGTGGAGAAAGAACGTCTTTATATTTTGCCTTCCACAGACTCAGCTCGCTGCCATATTTGAGGCTCTGTCCAAAAAGACAACAGATTAAACAGGCTGATGTGACAATATGACTACAGTAACTCTGTGTCCACCCACGCAAAATTTGACATTGAGATGTTCAGATACAGGCATTTGCTCACGCAGGACTACACAGTGGTTCTTTTTATCATTTACTGTTTATTAACAGAGAAGGGCAGGTTTCAAGGATGTGTTCGAGGGAAGCAAGTTAAATATTGCACCTTCTCTCGAGCATAGATCCTTAAGTGTGTATGTTGTGTCTTTGTTCCAGCCATTGCTGAGCTCAAAGGTGTCTTTTTAGGGTTTTCCTTTTTTTCTTTTCCCTTTTTTTTTTTTTTTTTTTACAAGCTCAGCTGTAGATGGAGGAAGGGGATTGGAGGGGCTGGTCAGAGGCTTGCCAAATCAGATGAGCGAGCAGTTGTGAGGAGAAAGCTCTGAAAGTGAAAAAGGAGACGACTGCAAAGGAAGACAGGAGAGAAAAAAGAGAGCAAGTAAGGGGGTGGAGGAGGTAGAGGACAGGGTGACAGTGAGTGGAGTATGTGTTACAGGAAATAAGGAGAGAAAAAAGGCTGAGAGAGAGAGGGCAAGGCTGATATAAAAGGATAAAGGCGGGGTTGTGGTTTGTGTCACATGATCTGCTGGCTGGCGCTGTAGCCTGGTGAGCTCCAGGTGGCAGCGACCACAGCAGATACTGAGCAAGAGAGGGCTAGTTACGAAGACAACCCAAATTCCTCCTTTCCTCCTTCCCACCTCACACCTCTCTCTCTCGGTCTCTCTCCACATCTTTTCTTTGTATATTCAAGGAATTCTTCGCAGCGCCGCTTGCCCCCGCTCCTCTTTTCTCCGCTCCTGGCCACAGCAGGCCAGGGAATGTCCCGGCAGTGAGATGCCTTATGTGGATCGAAAGAACCGCATCTGTGGCTTTCTGGACATCGAGGAGAATGAGAGCAGTGGCAAGTTCCTGCGCCGTTACTTCATACTGGACACGCAGCAGGGGAGCTTGGTGTGGTTCATGGACAACCCTCAGGTAATTACTGTTTGGCGTTAGCCTTGCTCTTACCTATATTTTTAGACGGTAAAAGAAAGTATACGTTGTGTCAGAAATATGGAAACTTTCCATATTACGGCACTGGTAGATGTTTAATCTTCATGGAAAATCTACATCCTGACTAACCTGTGTTTAACAGTAAATATGGTCGAATTTCATGCAACTACAGGCCACTCATAGCTTGGCTGTCTCCATTCATTATGAACAGAAAATTAAGTAGACTCTAAACGTTTCCCTGACCAGGCAGCCTCACGAGGATGGCAGGACTTGTAATAATGTAATTCTAGCTGACAGAATTGGGAAGCACAGGAATATCTCCAAACAGAGCGTCTGTGTTTAAACTGCCGGCAGACATTACTGTAAATCATTTAGAATGGGGTCAGAGGAAACTTGAATTTAGCCCTTTGTCTTTTTGTCTTCATGATGAGTGTCGGAAGTTGGTAGCAATGTTTGCACTGACCACAGTGATCAGTGTCTGCTCTGTGACCCCGGCGCCTCTGTTCGTTTGAGTGGAACTCTCCTTTTAGTGGCTACGTGATGCTGGTTTTAAGATTCTCTATTTGTAAGTGCGCTGTTACATGAAGTATTCATAAATGATGTAGTGTAGGAGAAAATTTAAATAATTGAGTAAGTCTCTCTTTTTATAGAATGATAAAAGTTAAATTTTAATGATGTTAAATCTGGATCTCCTAGTTTGAGAAACACAGCAAAGCACTGATATTAGCTTTTATGGATTTCAGCCAAAGTCTCTGGTACCTTCTCTCATTATCTCACTTTGCAGAGCCTTTTTTCCTGCTCATCAGATTGCATCCTGTCTTCCACGGCTCGGGCTCTTGCTGAAACAATATCTGTGTCAGTTATGACACCACATAGACAAGTTTCCTTTTTAGAACTTATGCTTTCCTTTTTTCCCATTTCCCCACAGAACCTACCAATTGGTACAGACTGTGTTGGGTCTCTGAAGCTCACCTACATCTCTAAGGTAATAAGATGTGTTGCCGCAGCTAGAATAAAGTCATGTCCTGGTATTGAGCTGAACATGGAGCCTAACAATCCTGTGTGTCTCATCCAAGGTCAGCGATGCCACTAAACTACGACCGAAAGCAGAGTTTTGCTTTGGTAAGTAAGCACTGAACATAATTTATTCATCACTTATGAATGAATTATTTGAATGACTTTCATCGATGGCATAGATGAGATGATGGATCCTGAGCAACATAGAATATTAAATAAGTTAGATAAGTTAACCCTCAGTGTTTTTTTGTTTTTGTTTTTTTTTGCTTTGTGAGATTTTGATTAAACTGAGTCCCATTAATGCAACATAAGGCAGGAATGCTTACTGTCTGTTAGCACTTCTGTCTGCATACTGTCTTCATGCCTGACTGGACGGCCGTGTTCACCATTGTGTGTTTAGGTAACACAGATGCAGTGAGTGATCTAGGTCTGGTTGACCAGGTTTCACCTTTCTGGGAGATGGCACTTCAGATTTCATTTTAGTGTGAGGGTGGTGCTTTCTCAAGAAAGATTTTCTCTGATTATTGTTCTATTTTTCTCAGTTAACTTAATAACTCCACAGCCATCTGAATCATCCTTCTTTTTTTTCTTCAAAGGTAATAAAGATTTAAAGATATCTCAATGATTTATCCTTAAAGCTTTTGTCAAATCTCCACATGGTTAAATTTTTTCTTTTTTTTAAGTTGTCTTTCTTATTGGCTTATTTACAGTGAGACTTTTGAGCGTTTGTTGTGCCTTGTTCTGCTTGTTGCACTGGAGGCAGAGTGAGGGCAGAAAGCTGAAATGCCTCTGTACCACTGGAGGAGGTTTCCACAGAGCAGAATCAACATGTGTGTGAAAGTGATACGGCGCCGGGCCACCTCTGTTAGTCAGTGTGAACAAACAAAGAAGGGCAGTAGCTGCATAATGGAGCCTTTTTCGCTGTGTGACCCCTGTGGAAAAAGGGTATTCAAGTGGTCATTTGCTAGCTTTTAAGATATGTTATTGCCCACAAACCTTTAAAACTTGTACACTGTGTGGCTATCAGGAACATCCCCGCTGTAATTCAGGCCTGAGGTGGTAATGATGGTAATCAATAATACCCCAAACCTTTGAAACAGCACAGGTCTCAAAGCTGGATTACCTGATTGTATTTATTCAGATATGCACCTCTTTTTTGTGTTATTTTCTTCTGTAAATAAATCCAACGTAAATTCTTTTCTGGGGATATGTTTTTGTTAAAAATGAACTCTTTAATACTCATGTCAGCAGCTATTTAAATCCACAGTACAGGGAAAGCAGATGTGGCTTACTCATCATCATAGTGTTATGTTAAAATGATGAAATTAGATAAATTGCGGAAAATGAGGTCTGGAGTGTTGTTGGAATTTTTGGAAAGTGTTTTTCTTTGCAAGTTAGGCAGCAGCCGGACTTTCTTCCAGTTGTTTTCCCAGGGTGTAGGCAGCTGTTGTGGGGTCAGGCATCGACGGTGCTCCTGAGGAGGCAGACTTTCGTTTAAATGAGTCATATCCAGCTCACTGAAACACTGCAGAGCGTAACACTCAAAGGGCATCATGAAAGTTCCAGCTGCTCGTTTTCCCCGCTAAATTTTTTGCTGCCACATAATAATTTGACTGCAGACTCTGAGACGCTGCCTCCACAGCATAAATAAGTAATGCATGGAAGCTGGAAGAGGTGTGTGGGATCTCACCGGCCAAATGTCCGAACCTGTACTCGGCAAAAGAAAACCCTTCACCCCTTTGAATAAACGTTTGTCCAGAGGCTTTGACTGCGCTGCCTCTCATTCCTGCAGGAGTAGAGAATGGAGGTTGTGCACCCATAGCTTACTGTAATGATCTCAGTATGTTTTGCTTTCATTTACTTTTAGCCCAAGCCCATGTTCTTTTATCCAGGGGTTTTCCTATGTTGTATATCACACCTCTGAGGGTTGGTGGGAAGTTTCAGTTTTAAAATGTTCAAATGATTACATGTTCATACTTATATAGATTACACCTTTAGAGCTAAATTCCACCAAATGAATTGAAAAGTGAGTTTAAGTCCATTTTGTAGCGCAACCCTGTATTTTTATGGGACAGGAAAGATCATCATTTGTCATCCTTGCCTTTTTTAGGCTAGGTGGAAGTCACCCAAAATGTTGTGAAATGTTAAATAAATACGACCCAGTTTATTCAGGAATAAACTTCCATCCCTGTTAGTGTTTACTTCCCTCCTCCTCTTATTCTATCCAATTCAATCACAGGAAACTCGAGTGTGTCACAAGAAGTTGACTAACGTCGATCAGTGTGTGTGCACATATTGTCTGGCTGTGTGTGCGCCAGTTGCCTTGTTGAGGTTTCAACAGGATGCCGGCATCCTAATCGGAACCTGATTCTGATATGCATGAGGTTATTTTTAAAACACCGTTTGTGAGCCACATGTTTAGCTATCTATGAACCCTGTCGTTCGCCCTCTTCCTGCATCCAGCTGCTCGAGATCTACATTTTTACTGAAGTTCGATGGAGCCTGTCACATTTACTGATGTTTTTATTGTTGCGCGTGTAATGGGAGGAATGAGGACGATTTGTGTGATCTTTGTGCTCAGCTGCACTTCCCAGCATCTTAAATAGTTTTGTACTCTGTAACTATGAGTCACATCTGATGACCTCCTTCCAAATTTGCCATCCCAGTGCCCAAGAGACCAGTGCTTTCCCAATAGATAACCTTTCCCACATACAGGGGACACATTTGTTCTCATTTAGATGGCCGGCCGAAAATAATTGAATAGTTCTAACTTTTCACAAAGATTTATTTACCAGGAAGTGGGGGCGGGGGCTTTCGCATGTGTCTCGGAGCTGAATCAAACACACATAACTAGGATGAATGATCTTCATTGTGCCACAGAGTTCGCCTTTTACCTTTTACAGCCCGGCCTGAACAGTTCCAGCAGTCAAGCTTTAGTGTAATTTATTGCCATGGAGTTGAAAAGAAACAAAGATACAAGGACGGTTTGAGCGGCAGAGCTGAAGGATTTATGGTGGAGAGAAAGAGAGGCAGGAGTTTTGAGGTTCTAAATCCAGATCCACAGCTAATCAGCATTTGACCCAAAAAATTCTGTTTGAAAATCTTTTTTTCCACATGTTTGTAGGGGAGGTAAAATGTGTTGGGTTGTTACTAGCTGTGAATTTTCCTTCTCCATCATAATTGTAGTTGGGTGGGGAGGTAATGGCAGACTAAGGCAGCTGACTCTAACGGGGCGATCATGCTGGCAGTGTGTGGGTAGAATACTTCAGCTTAGAAGGTTTTTACTTCCAGAAAACGTGATTTAGCAGCTTTGTTCTGAGACCAACATCTCATCTTTGTGCATTTAATACATATTTTCATATTATTATTATTATTGTGATAAACAGCTTGTCACAGGATGTTTTATAGTGTCTGTAGTCAAACTTTGTCAGACGGGGCCTAAATATGATTTCCCTCTTTCTTTTGTTCCCACTCTTGTTTTTATGACCCGTTAGTCATCAATGCTGGGATGAGGAAGTTCTTCCTGCAGGCCAATGATCAGCAGGACCTTGTGGACTGGGTGGACGCTCTCAATAAAGCCACCAAGATCACGGTGAGACACGCATGACACAAGAAGTACACTTCATCAGCTGTGCTGTACAGTTAGTTTTGACTCATATTTTAACGTGGAAAAACTTTCATTTCCCCCTCCTCTGCTCAAACTCAATGAGAAAACTGTCAAGGAATTAGACAGGAGTGAGTCAGAGCATGACCAACAGGATGCTGAATTGTTGTACTCATTTCTGGGATAAAGGATTGTTTCCATTGTTCTCCGTGAAGCCTTCGCTATGCAGATAGGAAATGGATATAAAACATGTTGTAGGTCAGGCAGCATCTGCATATTTAGATTCACACACTGCATTTAAACTTTGGAGAAACTTTATATATTTGTTACCTGCCACTGACTACCACAAAATGTCTTCACGTAAAATGTTTGTGTCTATCTACTTACAAGTGTACGTTTTTTTTTTCTTTATTCCCAAGGTGCCAAAGTTGTCTGACAGCCAGCAGAACTCAGAAAACCAGAAGGCTTTACCAGATGTCGTAGGGCCCAAAAAACAAGTCTCCTATAAAACAGAAATAATTGGAGGAGTGCCCATTGTTACCCAGACACAGGTAGACATGCACTGACCCACACATTCTGTATGTACATTAGTACACCTCTTATCAGTAACAGGTTCAGGGAAAGTACTGATGATAAAATAGGTCATACTGATTCTGGACTTAAAGTTTCAGTGAAAGGTTAAGGGGTGTGCCACAGAAGCTGCACCCCTCCTGAGAAACGGTCTTCTCTCAATGTTCTGCTCCACTGTCCTGCACTGGCTTATCCTGCTAGTCAAAATGAGTGTGGAAAACTGTATGGAAAACTTTTCATTGTAGGTACAATTATTTTATTCTGAGTATAGATGACTTTTTAAATTTTCTTTTGGCAAATTAAAAAAGAAATCTAAAAAAGGTAGGCCACATATTGGATCATTGGCATTGATTAGTACAGAAGATGATTTAGAAATCTCAAATCAAATGTATGTCTTTACAGTTTTATGAAATCTAGCTACATTTACAATTGCTGTGTCCCAAAGGAAGATTAATATGTAGAAAACATCTCAAAATAATATTATTCCCAGTAGGAAAAAATAGACCTTGGCACTGCATGCATTTTTGGCCAACCCTTTTTTAATCTTTTTTCGGTGTCAGATGGATTGCTGCTGGTGGCTTTTGTCGGTTAGGATACAGACCTCTTAATTACACCATTTCCTTCCAGCATGAAGGCAGCGATGGTGCAGACAGAGTGGAGCGTGACGCCATGCAGCGCTCTCACAGCCAGCTGCCGTACTTTCTGGGCAGGCCGACTCAGGAGCACACTGTCATCAAGTCAGGCTACTGTGTCAAGCAAGGAGCCGTGGTGAGAGTTCCACACATTCAAGTGTCTTCTGCAGCTCTCCTTCTACGTGTTGTGTCATGAATGAAAACAGAAGCAGAGGAGGAGGTTGACCTTCGTCCATCATTGATATTTCTCTGAGCCAGTATTGGAGGCAAAATGGGTCTGACATGCCTTAAGGCCGATGAGTGGTTTGCTATTCGGACACTTCTGTGACACCGGTTTGATGTGTCAGGATACACCGGTGAGGGGTTGCCCCTCTGTTGTTTATTTGCCCGCTATGAGAAGGAACATGATTAAGGATTACATTTCGCAACTGGCACAGTTGTTCAAAGTAATATGAGTGGTCCAATGTGCACAGTTCTATACTTTCAATTTCTTTAAGATGAACAGATTTTCCCATATTTTAAAGGAGGGTGTGAAAACAATTTATAGAGGTGTTATGAATTCTGTCTCCATCACGGCAACAAATTGGCCACTGTGACTCATCTTATTATTGCTGGAAACTACACAAAAGGTCCGTAACATCTTCTCCTCTTTTTCTCCAGATGAGGAACTGGAAGCGGCGTTATTTCCTGCTGGAAGAAAACTCAATGAGTTATTTCAAGTCCGATTTGGTAATTAAACAATAAATATATGACTGAACTTTTATTTATTGATGATAAATGTGAATTTAAATCCACCCAACAGTCTAAGGGAGAGCAATGGTGCTCACAGTATCAAGTTCCAGCTTATTTCATCTGCCGTCAGTGGAATTCACTCCCTTAACCCAACGTGTCCCTTCATGCCCTACTCCCCCAAGCACACATACACACTGTCTTCAGGGCGGTCACGTTTTCCCTCTATCTGAAACAGGAAGCAAGTGTATCTGAGAAAAAAAGAAATGCCTTTAAATAATGATATTTAGCTTCTGTTACGAGCTGCATTTTCTTGCCTTTAGGAGAAAGAGCCTCTGAGAATGATCCCACTAAAAGAAGTTCACAAAGTCCAGGAGTGCAAACAGAGGTATTTCAACATGTCCAGACATTTTCCCATAATACAAAAATGTCTTTGTCTGTCGAAGGTAGATTTAGATAAGTTATACAGGAGATAAGTATGATTCAGCTTGTTTTCTGCTTTTTTTGTAGTGACATTATGATGAGAGATAATCTGTTTGAAGTCGTCACCACATCAAGAACATTTTACATACAGGTATGTTTCCTATCATGGCAGGAATGAAGCTCTTCCTCATTCTCCCCAGAGCTCTGTCTGATGTTGCAACATGTCAACATGTCTGAGCTTTAATCTCTGAACTACCCGCTGTTTTCCCCTCCCATCATTTTCTCCTTTTTTGTTTCTACTGCCACTCTCTGTTCTTGCTGTCATTGTTTGTTTTTTTGTGCCTCCTCTAGGCGGACAGTCCAGAGGAGATGCACAGCTGGATCAAGGCTGTTTCAGGGGCCATTGTGGCCCAGCGGGGGCCCGGGAGGTCTGCTGCTACAGTATGTATCTTGCATGACAGCATGCCCCCAGATGGATCAGACTTATCACAAACAGAACTTGGGATATGTGGAGCGACATCTAGTGGCAGAACCATGAAATGTTGATGGCACGTTTCTTTTATTTGTGTTGTTTTTGCTCAAGTCATTTCTTAAGTCATTACTGTTCCTTCCTCTCTCAGGCGATCAGTTAGCTTCAGGGAATCATTTTCACATCTCAGGTAAATGAAAAGCATCAGAACTTAGGTTATGACTCAGGTTATCTTTTTGTTCTGGAGGAATTTTGCCATGTCTCTCTTCTGTCAGTGCTTTAAAGCATTCGGCTTGCTGCAGTAAAAAAAGAGAGAGTTTGTGCACTAATATATGTGGGTTATTCACTGGAACATGGCTGTGGGACCTGTGCTTCCTGGCAGCAGAACAACTCAGAACGAATAAGCTTTGTATAAATTTTCATGTGATTTATAAGGTGGATTTTGTCATTTTTGCCTTGAACTTAGATCAACTTTTTCTGTATCTTCCTCATCTCACCACATCACCTGTGAAACACAGATTTTCTCACTCTGCTCTTGGATATCTCATTTATATTCAGCAATTGACAGAAGATAGATGTCGGCTAAAAGGAGGGAGAGCGTGTGGAGTAACCTTAGATCTTTTGTGGGAGAATATCACTCTCCAACCCACAGCAGTAAATTACACTATATGAATTTTGATTGCTTCATCAGCAGACTACATTCAGAAAAACCAAAGAATCAAGCCTTGAAGGAGACAGGAGCAGTGATCTACTTCCTCAGTCCTTGCTGCAGATGGGAACTCGGGCCTCTGCCTAGTTGGGATCATTCTCTGCACAGCATCTGTCTCTACGTGTCCCTCTCCGGCCTCCTTAGCCCCTCTGACTTCCCTGGTCGTTTCCTCTGATGCCGTTTCTCTCTGTTCTGTCTTTTCTTCTTTTCTCACTTCCTCTTCACCTACTATTCTCCCGATGGAAAACAGCCCATCTGCTCTAATCCTGCTTTGCGCTGTGTTGTTGCAGATGCGGCAGGCCAGACGGCTGTCGAACCCTTGTATACAGAGGTATACATCCCGAATCGGGGAGTGCAGCAGCACGTATGTCAGCTCGTCTAAATCCCCCTTACAAACTATAAGTTCACCTTTTCAGTACTTTTTTTCCCCTCTCACTGGCTGGCCCTTTCGGTTATAGACATTATGAGAGCAGGTCAGACATGACTTCACATCTGATGCTCTTTTATTTGTATTTTTTTTGTTATTTATTTCTTTTTTCCTATGTAGCAGCCACATCCCAAGTCTGGCATTGATAACCCAACAGGCCCTTTTACCTTCATGCCCTCATCCTCGCTGCTTCTCCTGTTTACCTGCCCTAGTTTGCTTTTCTTTTGCTGAACAGTCACACAAAGCCCATCTTAAAGGTCGGATCCATCGTTTTCAAATTCCCAACTTAACAGATCTTATACCAGGAGCAGGATTCCCCTAAACACCATAAGGTGTGTGCACAGTTCTAACATAACAGGACAGATAATACCAAACAGCACGTCAAGCCGAGAACAAATATGGACTTAACAAAACCCTAAAATGGTCCAAATGTCTACAAAAAGACACAATTAAATGAATCCGGATGTAAGTTTGGTTTATTTTTTCGGAAGGGGGTTATTCTTATGTATCAGTGCTTTCCTTCAGCATTGTCCAGACTTAGACATGAATTTGAAAGCTGATGATGTGCTTCTCTTGCATATGTTAGCTGTCTATACTGGTATGACGATTCAAACCAAGCAAAAGGAATGAGATTTGTGCCGGAATACAAGATGGTTGTGAACGTTTGAAATATGACCATCTCAGCCTGCATTCCCTCCACCTGTTTGCTCTCCTTCCACCTGTCCTCCCCATTAGTGACGATGTCTAAGTGCAAACATACATGTGAAGTCCATCCATAAGCATAAAGCAAACTGACTGCATGCTCTGTCCAACCAGCTTAGCAACAAATACTTTACTGTTTCTACCTTTGTCTTTTTTACCGTCATTCACACCTTCTGTTTCTCTTCCCTTTCGTGCCCTCTTCTCTCTGCAGTCTGCTGCAGCTGTGCACCTGTCTTAGATGTGTGACATCCTGCTTGTCTCTCCTCTTCCCTCCTGTTCGCTGCCTGTATGTTTTCTTCCCTCTCTCTCATTTACACGATAAGAGGATACTTGTTTCTGAGTCCCTATACATTGTGTTAATTTTTACAACCTTATTATGCGCTCGCTTTTGCTGAATCCACACGCCCAAAGCCAATAACAATGGGTTTTATGGAGTTTAGTAAGCAAAGGGAAAACGGAACATTGTCTGCTTTATGTGATATTTGTTCATCAGAACTGTCGACACTTGCCCCCAAGGTTGTGTACAAGATTATGTTGAAACTGTTCTAAATGTCTCCTGAAGTTTAACCTGAGCTCCATTTTTGGCCGTTTGGATTTATCATGCGTAATGCACCTTTTGATGTACATGTTGTTCATATTCTGGTTTTAGAGTCATATTCCTAAAGCTTCTGGGGCTTAAACGGTGATTTAAGTGATCAGAAGTTGAACAACACCGCTAAGTGACGCTGTGCTACTGGGTAGCTTTAGCATCTGTGTGTTTGAAATAACAGAAGCTTTAAGGTGGCTGAGGCCCGCACCGCGGTGTCCGGGGCTTTGCAGCTGCCATGTTTGTCTAACCAAGACTTCGCCAGTTGCTCTGTGCCTCCTCGTCCTTTTGCTTTCACTGTCTCTGCTGTGAGCTGTTCTTTCTTCTTCTGCCTCTTTTTTTTTTCCAGAGATTGAAATCTGACAATGAAAAGCTGTGAAATAATAGGCAACAACCACTGCTTCCAAAGGCACTCTGTGAACTTCCTCTGACTACCAAAACTAAAACCGGCTGACACCAATATTCCTGCTACCTGTACTTCTACCACTACTACTCCTACTACTACCACCATCCCCACTGTCTAGCAATGCTTCATTCTTCAGCTTCTACAACCTTCAGGCTGCATGAGGCTCCACATGTTGGTGCTAATTCCAAGTCTGTAACTGACCTTCTTCCTTAAACTGCCCCCCACCCGGATCCGACATTGGTGGCTAACAGCAGGTTGTGTCCCCCTCATTCTCGCCCTCTCTGTGTCTCCCTGCTGTCTCTGCTGTAGGACCACGGCAGCCGCTCCACTTTCTACCGCAGCCCCGCGGGTCCCCCCGTCCCTCGCTCGCCCATATCTGCCATGCCACCATGCTACCCAGAGTGGGGCGCTGCTGTCACGTGCGGCACACGCCCGCAGCCTGGCGTGGGACAGCGAGCACTTCATGAGCCTGCTGCCACGCCCCAGTCGCAGCCACACGCCAGTCCGCCTGTCCCTGCAGGAGACCCGGCTGGCAAAGTGAGCTGCCCGCCCCCCGCCACGCCCGTCACTAACTCTGAGGAGTCGCCGTGGCGACGGCGGAGCAGCTTTGAGCCCCACATGCCCGAAACCCCCATGGACCTAGATGACGCTGATCTACCAGTGAGCGAGGTCTGACCCGCTTAGCTGGACTTCCAAGCTTTCTTCCCCCGGAAGGATAAAGAGGAAACTCTGTGATCGGGGGTTTTCATTTTCTAAACAAATCTCTTATCACGCTCATCTTTGGAGTTCCTCCGTCTGAGTGCAAGAGAAACAAGTTGGGTCACCTCTGAACTGCACTCGTGTGCCAAAGACAACCCAGACTTCCCCCTCACCACTCCGCCTGCCTGCTGTCGCAGTTAGAATGACACAGTTAGTTACTACGTGTTGATGTTGTCAAAGCAAAACGACATATTTTACTTAACTTCAGAACAGCAGAGCTGTATTTTAACATGTATGGGCACAGTGATTTTTGTAAGCCACTTTGTGCCAGGACAAAAAGGGATGTGAGCTAAAACCTGAATAATCAACCGATACTAGACCAGGTGGTCGTTTCATTATTGTAACACTGGATAAAACAGCAAGAATAAGATTTACCGACTAAATGTTTTGCTGCCACATATATCCCATTTTTCTAAAACTACTTCTACTTTATTATTATTTCCTTTGTTTCTTGGAGGGTTTAAGATCATGTGCGGTCTCGGTTAACTACCACTCACATGTGACGTTACCACGAATAGTTGTTAGGGTCGATCCGTCTCCGGTTGTGTAGTGAGAGGACTGCGGGTGTTTGGTGTGGGAGCACGTGTGTCACCTCCCAACGTGCACCAGCTCTCCTCAAACTACATTTCAAGGGATGCTTTGTTAACTCTTGTTCTTTTGGCAGCAGGATTTCAAGTAAACAAGACAAATATAAGGGGTGTACTTCTATGCATTTTATGATTTCTGAAAAACACGAAAACAGGCAGAGTCAGCGCCGATCGGCCTGACACACTGAAGCTGATTAGGTATGGACACAACCATTAGTCACTTCCTTTGCATGCTAACATTTATTGACTCTTCAGGTGGTTCTTCTGTTTTTAGATTATTTTTTATTATCGTTATTATTATCTACAGATGTTCTGGATGTTGTGAGTTTGCAGAGTAGAAGCAGGTTTATTTTTCTGCTTATAAACCTGTCCTGTTATTTGGAATTTGTGTTGTCAGTTCAATTCTTGGCAGCTGCCTTGTTGTATAATCTAAAAGTGACCCATTTTCAAGCCTGCTAAATAATACACACTAATCTGTTTTTGTTTAAAGTGCCTGTCTTATTTCAGTCTGAGAAAATCAATCTATTTCACTCCCTTTCCAGTCTGGTGTAATTGGTTTGAATTGTCTATTTATTATGTCGATGACTTGAAAGAAATAAACAGAGAAAATGTGTTGAGGGGTCAGAGTTGTGCTTAACGCTGTCAAAACAACACAACACTACAGCATTCAAAGCATTACGGGACTGTTTGCAGGAACTGATCAAATCCTCCTCTGCCCTCTTGTGGAGAGGAAACTCATTTTTTGTGTCAAACTCTTGTTGAGAAGCTCTTGTGCTCTGTAAGCTACATACTGTGCGTTGTAAAACCGTGTAAAAGTAACAGAACAGATTATGAAACTACTCCTGAAAATCAAGCTCTCTCCTAAGTCTCAGTAGGTTCAAAATGAACTATCACCTGACTTAAACCACATCCCAGTAAATTCACTTTTCTTAAAAAAAAGTCTGAACAATGGATGATCATTTCTGCACATTTGAAGTAAAAGCAGCAGTCTGAGAAGTTAAACAGGCAGACATGTCTGACTGTTGGAGTTTGAGCATATCGTTTAACATGTCCCCTTTGTAGCACTGCACCATGTTTGAGAGCCAGATCTTAATCTAGAACGACAGGAGAAGATTGACAGGATATGTTTTCCATCGGAAATCGTTAACGTAATGTACAATTATCTTGCTCTGAAAACTTTCTCACAGTTTACGTTGCGCATTCTACCACACATAATGCAAACAACTCTGTTATTTTTTGCTCGAGCGTCATTCATCATCTCATGATGAGGTTTTCCTTTGGCCTGACGCAGTATGTATGATTGGACATGAATGAATATTCAAAGCTTTAATCGGTGAGATGACAATGATTGGAACGCTCTGGGATTCTGCTTACTGGGCGCTACAGAGCTGATGAGGACTGTGAAGCCGCTTGAAAAAGATGGTGTACGGCAGGAATTTTCCTCACGCTCTCAGCGCGTTATTGGAAGCTGCGAGACACCCGTGTGGTTTCAGACACTGAGCCGGAGTCCGTCTCGAGTCCCTCAAGAGTTCCATTCACAGCTGAGGAGATTGCAGAGCGGAGAGGCGAGATCACACAGACCTCAGCGGCGTCCATCCTCAGCTGTGTTACTGCCTCTGGTTTGAGAATGGGTGTTCCTTATGCATGAGGTTGTTTTCATCTGCAGATTTTCCCACCGGTTCTCCCCAGTGTAATCTTACAAAAACACATTCTTGATACTTAGAGGACTTTCTAATGCTGTGAATTTCATTCATTTTTACATCAGTCAATGTGTTTTGTTGTACACTGGTGCTAGGAAGTTAACTTTTGTCCTATGACGCCCTCTCATTTAGGTATGAATAAAGAACCAGAACTGGTTTCTGTGCTGGACTCCATCTTTTTATACCCCTGTCTAATTGCATTTTAGATACAGAATCTAGTGTTACCATGACCTCTGAACCACCACAGGGGGCCTCGTCCCTCCAGAACTTCTCCTCCGTTCCTCCTTCAGGGGCCATTCAAACAACCCTGTGCTCACAATCAATCCCGTTGTGTTGAGCCTTTTTATGACGCCGGTTTACTGCTGCAGAGTTTATTACTCATGCAGTTTACCACAGACATCTATATCCAACAGAGGTCTGTTGTTCTCCGGCAGCTTCGTTTTTACATTTAAATGTGTGTCGCTGCATCCGAAGACTGAGACATAAAATGAGGAGGGATCAGATTTCCGGGCTGATTCATTAGTTTGTCAAAGAATGTAGCACAAATTGTTATTGATGTCTCTTAAAAAAGTGCTGCCTAACTACGCAAGAAAAAAAAATCTGGCATGAATGTGCAACATTAATTCCCACAAATCCCACAATCCTCCCAACCTTTTTCCACCCCTAATTTTTTCTAATTAACCATAAGCCTTATGTTGAAGCCAGTAGTGACTAATTTATGAGGCAGTAGTAAAACAAAAAACAAATAAAACTGTAAGGAAACAGGCCTGCGGGGCGCGTGGAGTGGAAGGCAAAGCAACTTTAAAAACACAGGGGAAGCATAACTTTTAAAAAGTTTTGTTTTTCATTCTCTTCTATTTGTTTGTGCGTTTTTAAATCAAATCCACGATCAGCCAACCAAACCTGGATATGGCCTTACTGCCTTTGGGCTTTTACCTGAGGCTCCACGCGCCCCAGGGGGTCCAAACGAGACTTTGACATCAGGGGAGCAAAGCAGAAGAGTGCTCACTGACAGCGTCATGTGTGCCAAGCCGAAACCCAGTAGGCTGTCCCTCACATCCCCTCCACTCACATCCCCTCCACTCACATCCCCTCCCTCCGCTCCCCCCACGCTGTCCTGATTTCCACCTCACGCTTCTGGAGAGGCATCAATCAACTCAGCCCCTTGTCCAGTGCGTCACGTGGAACGCGCCAATCACCGGGCTCGTCCACAAAAACCCAGAGACCAGAGCTGTCTGCCTGATGCGGTGCCAGCAGAAACGTAGAGTCGCGTAATTGGCTGCGCGGAGGTTCTGCGAAATGCCTCTCCGGCTGAAATGACTCCCCCCGCTGCACTGAACTCTCTCATCCCGCACCGCTGCAAGTAGAGAGCGAACTTTTGTCACTCTTTTTAAGTTTGCAAGTTTTTTTTTTTACTCCCCCTTTTTTTTTTAAAGTTGTGAACATGTTTGGCTCACTGCTGTTGTGCGTAATGGTTGCCTTCGCGTCGATGCCCGCGGGTGCGCAAGTCTCCAGCAGGTATGTTGTCGGCTGTCCATCTCGGTGTGACAAGTCGATGTGTCCGCGTTTGCCCACGGACTGCCCGGCGGGACAGGCCCTCGACGCCTGCCACTGCTGCCCGGTGTGCGCGTCCGGGGAGGGGGAGGCCTGCGGGGGCAGCGGGAAGCTCGGAGACCCGGTGTGCGGCGAGGGGCTGGAGTGCTCGGTCTCCGGCGGGGTGGCGTACACCGTCACGGTGAGGAGACGGAGCAAGACCGGGGTCTGCGTGTGCAAATCCACCGATCCGGTTTGCGGCAGCGACGGGGTGTCCTACCGGAATATCTGCGAGCTGAAGAGGGTGAGCCGGCGGGCGCAGAAGCTGCAGCAGCCACCTGTCCTCTTCATTCAGCGGGGAGCCTGCGGGAAAGGTAACTTGTTTTGCAGCTTGTTTTGACCAACACCTGTCTGAGGACTTTGCTCAGAGGTGGTGGTGGGGGTTAGATTGTTGTCACTCGTCTTTTTTTTTTTAAATACCATCTGTTTGGATAAACTGGAATGAATCTTTCATCCTACATTAGAAGTCTTAGAAATCCAACTTTAGCACATAAATGGACTTTCTTTAATTCCACCTTCAACAGGCCTTGAAGTGGATTCCTCAGTCCTCACAGCACTATTGTGGTCTAAAGTTTACACAGATGTGGCAGCTTTATGCTGCATTCTGTGGTACACAATTGTCTTGTGTCTTTGACAACAAGAGACACCATTGAAGTGGGCTTCTATCTTTTTTTTCTGCATTACAATGAGCTCTGATCAGGGGACTTTTCCTTTTTTTTTTTTTTTCTTTCTTTGCCAGGCTGAAAGAAGCCATGAGTTGCACCAATGATGTAAAGCTCCATGTGAGCTTTGGGATTAGCTCTGGCATGCACAACCAGTAGTCATGTGACTATAAACCGTTTGATTATTTTATAGTGCGGGGAAGTTTGCACCATAATGTAGCTTTCTGTTTAATGATACTGATTTGATCACTGATATATGTGAGTCTTTAAGCTTGGACCTGGACTCTGTCAAAGCGTTATTTGATAAGCCCTAATCAGAGCAGCTCTTGTATAAATTGACATCATTGTTCACTTGCTGCCAAATGAAAATACACACTGTACAGTTTCACATGTGGCTCATTCGTCATCAGCAAAGTGGCGTGTGTGTATATGTAAGTGATGAAATCACACTGAAAAGGGATTACGTACTTGCACATATGTGAGGCTGCAGATTGTGGATATAGTTCATATGATGTCTGGAAGTGGGCACGTGCACTTGGAAAACTCCTGAATGGACGGCTTCAACACCTGTCGCCTCAAAGACCTTTAAATTAGCTCAAGGCTTGGAAACTTACTGTATTTCCCCATAACAACCCCCCGACTGCTTCCTCCCCTCTTTTTCGCTCTCTCCATTTCTGTGTTTCTCTTGTCACTCATAAATCACACTTTACAGTCACATGGAGGAATTTCTGGCTCCGATTCAAAGCCACAATTCCACCCCTGTTGAAGAGGGTTTGAAATGAGCAGGAGACACAGAGGAAAACGCTAAATAAACCGGCCGTATCCTTGGGAAAAATGTACTTGTACATCAAAACCACAGGGTGCAGTGTTGGAGCGGACTGTGTCGCCACTTTTGTTTCTCTGTCATCTTTGAAACCTAAATGGTTAAGTCTTCCCCAGCCAGCCTTGACTGAAGCAGACTGCGGTGAGTGAGTGCCACTGATTTTTTTCCAAGGCACCCGGTGAAAATTTCCCGACCTGCAATAAAGCGAGTCATATTTCAGCTGGTACTTCAGACGTGTTTCCGTCCAAAGCATTCCTGAAAAATGCATCTGTTTTCCTTTTTGTGCTGTCTGCCTTGATGGAGCACTTTGATCAAGGCTGCACATTAAGGATTTGGGGAGATGACAGCAAAAAGAAACTTAAACCCCCCTCTGAGGACACTGAACTACCCTGCAACGTGGCCCCATTTTTAAGAAAACATATGCAAGTACAGTTGCATGATCTCATTTTTGTGTCTGGAGAGCAAAAAGCGTTGATTAAACAAGTGCTTTGCGTTAGCAACATAATGTAGGTCAGAATACTGCTGTGACCCTGGGGTTTTGGTTCATATGCATTTAAAAATGACCCACTTAGTCAGAAACGCTTAGTCATAAAAGTATGATGGAAGTCTCTGTTGATGGAAAGACAATTGAACCAAAAAGTCTCCAATTTTTTTTTTTTAATCTCTACTCTCAAGTTTTTTTAAAGAAAAACTGAGCTAATGAAAGATGGATCTGAAGCTGTGAGCGTAGAGATGATGTGCGCCTCACTTTTGTAATAATCTGGGGCTTTAGACCAACTGTAACCAAAATAGTCTGGAGCTGCCAGGCCCGTACCACTCTTAATTTCACTGGAGGCTGATGTTGCAGAATGCACTCTGTGACTCCGGCTGCTGAGATCTGCTGGATGTGCACATTCCTCATGAACTTGTCTAAGCCACATATGATATTAAAGCATCATTTTTCGTACATGCGTCTGCCTTTTTCTGTGTCTGCTCCTGTTGGTCTGTTTCCCTCATCTATTTGCTTTCCTGTTCTCGATGACTGGACAGGCTCTTCCTCTTTTTCCTCAAGCGCAAATGCTGCAGTTCCCTACCTAAACTACTCCTGGTGAGGTGAGAATAAAGTTTAAGATTGTGTGGCCCAGATAAAGAATTTAATTGACTTAATAAATGTGAAAAAGGTGGAAGGGAGTCACATTCTGCATGTTGATTTGTCCATTTTTTTCCAGTTTAAATGTGTCTTATCTGGACTGGCAGTACTGTGGAGGTCCTTAAAGTCACTGAGCACCTGGGCTGTACTTTCCATTGTCCAAGCTGATTAGCTTCACACTTTCTATGTGGGTCAGTATGGTCTTGTGGGTGGTTGTATCTACTGCCCAGCTGGACATTTTTTTATGGAGTTTGCTTGTGTCACTTGCAGTCTGAGGACAGACACCCTGAGTGAAATTGTGGTTCTAATTTTGCCATCATGGCAAGCATGACCGTTTGTCTGAGCCCTGTCACAGATTGGTCTGTGTGGGCCTTGCCCCGCTCCTCACTCTGTGCCAGCTGGAAGAGGCTCCAGCCTCCCTGCAAAATCTCCACAGGATAAAACAGGTGGCTGAAGGATAGATTTTGTTTTCCCCTTTACATTTTCCACTGAGGTCAAGGAAAATCCTGGCGAAATCTGCGAAATATGTCATTGTTTTTAATAACTTCCCCACTATGTAAACACAAGATGGAGGTAGGGTAATTGGGTACAGGTGGAACCAATTAGGGCGAGGCGGTTAATTAGAGACAGGAAGTGAATAGAGTAAAAAATGAGACACTTTCAAAAGTAAACAAGAAACAATGACTATGATCTGACAACAAGAAAAACACAATCTGGAGTGTGAGGTGTTTGCTGGAAGATGCTCCATTCAGTTCCAGTTTTATAGTTTTGGGTCTTCATCCATACTGTGATATCATTTGAATTTGGTTCTAGTTGCTGGAAAACGAAAAACTTTTTGCCATATTTACCTCAACTGGTGGGGTTCCTATTTTGCTTTTTTTCCTTGTCTGCCATTGTGTCATTGTAATGTTAAAACTCCAGTAGTTATTAAACTGGCTGAAAGTTAGTTTGAGATGGTCCACATACAGCCGTTGCTGTGCTTTCACTTTTTCTTAAAGCTCTGTGTATGTCTCGGAGGCCTGCTGTATTCTACTTTTCCCTTGAATTTCCGGGACGTTTTTTGAGCAAGAAAAAAGCCTCTACAGTCTTCAGGCAGCAATAAAACGGTGAGAGCTGTGTATGAAAAAAGTGGGGAAGAAAACAGACTAAGAGTTTGAGCCGGGACCCCTGCGGTAAGGCAGACTTGGGAGGGGTAATGGATAAGGGATGGTGAGGATGGTGAAGCTTTGTGTAAATGTGTATAATGGTTTAATGGTTTCCATACATTTGGTACTTGAACAAGCTCCAGAAACATCTTTCAGGCATCTGGTTGTTAATAGATGCTAAACTTTATTTTCTTCTTTTATTAGGAGTTACCAGACTTCTCAGTATGCCTTCCATATGGAGGAAATCTTTATTTTATTAGGTCACAACAACCAAAAGCAAACCATTCTTGTTTTATAGGTTTATGTTAGCTACAGATAACTTGTTTCCAAAGATCTCAACTTTGACCCATTCAGCTCCTGCTTATGCATTTGTTAGTTAGAGGATGCAGTTTTTTTTTTTTTTTTGCACTTTGGGGGCTGTCTGGTGCCCGTTGTGAGTCACAGCAGACGCCAGGTCTGGGCAATTTGTATAAAGCAAGTCCAAGTCAAACTCGGCTGGAATCAAATTGGATCTAATATAATCTAAAATGGGATTTCATCCCATCTATGAATCACAGCTGAGTCTTTTAGCTTCACAAGTACAGTCACGCTTAACATTAGTGTTTTCAAAGTATGCATTAAGAGTGTCAGACTGGAATGAATGGGGCTGAACTTTCACGGAGGCAAGCCTGACGTTTTTTTAATGACACCTATGCTGTCTGAGTTCTATCTTGTAGTCTTTGGGTGCTTTCTAGGAATTAATTATTAAACAAACTTTAGGGTTATAGCATTTCAGAAGCTTGATGAAGGAATAATTGGGGAAATAATACAAAGGCTTTAAATTCTTGCTGTTTCCCGTCACATCGGCGTTGAGTGTTCAGAGACTCCTCTGATTCCTGACCCCCCCCCCCCCACAAATATCACCAAGCTGTCACCACTGGACCCACTGCCTTTGCACTGGTGTGGTGCCTCCCCTGAAGAAGAGGCCCTCCCTGTAACATGGTGAAGTAGAAATGACTGGGAGGCTATGTGGCTGATCCAGAAACAACACTGGTTCTGGATACCGGCCTGCTCTCTGAGCAGTAATCCTATCACAGACGACCACGACGCTCCCGGGTGTGAAGCTTGGCCCAGGGAAAATAGCTCCAGCGTTTCCATTACTTTACTTTCAAACCCTGGCAAGACGGTTGGATGGCATTTATCTCATGTTCTACTTTAACGTAATACTCCTGACTTTTTGCATCACGTTTAGCCTCACATTTGTGTCTTTTTTAAGCAAAATATCTCAGCAGCTGCCTTCTAGATTATCATTGATATTACTTTGACTGTTGAGTGCAGTCTGGTTATCATGTGATGGCAGAATTTCCCCCCTGTGGGTTGTCAAATGTTTTCTTACTGTATAATTTAGTGGTGCTCCTTATGGCAAGATGGTTCTCATTCCATGCTTGTGTTAGCTTAACTGCACCTCAAGCGGAAAGTCTCCTCATTCCCCAGCCCATGAAAGCAATTAAAGATGTCCCAGGGCTTTTGGGTGCCTTTGACTCGTGCAGAGCTTATTTTCTAAGAGAAAGTAGTGACTAGAAATGGTTCTTGTGGGATGAAATGGTTCTAGGTAGATGGCAAAGTAAGGATTAGCTAATTGAGGGATGGAAAGCACAGAGGGAAAGGTCTGAGGATTCTCACTTCAAAGCTTTGTTTGAACCTTGATCTTAGGAGGGCTTAATTATCAGGTAGATCACCCAACAATTACTAACTTACCAGTCCCAGATGGGAGACCCAGTTAATTTGGCTCTCTTTTTTTCATGCTGAGGATGTATGTGTGAACATAGGTGGTATTAATAACTTTTTGTATATTTTCAACGGTTGGGTAAGATATGGTTATTTTTTAGGAATTCATTGCAATGTTTATGGCCAGAGCTTGCAAATGACCACGTGTGCAGGAGCTGACCTAAACTGTCTGAACCACAGATGATATGTCATCTTTTCATTTCCCCTAGTTTGTTATGAAAAAGGGCACTCTGTCAGTTTTCTGTCCCCACGCAGTCATTACATCATGCAGTGTTTCAGTGCTACTTTATTTCAGATTTTCTGTCTTTTTTTTTTTTACTAGTCTGTCATCCTAAATGCGTGTGTGTGCTGTATTTCCAGCTCAAGACAATCCAGACAGTCCGAGGCACAAGTACAACTTCATCGCCGACGTGGTGGAGAGAATTGCACCGTCTGTGGTTCACATTGAACTTTTCCGCAAGTATGTACAGCCCCAACAGCTGCTCGTCTGTGTGTGTGTTTCTGTGTGTGTGTGTGTGTGTGCGCAGATGGGTTACAAACTGAAACACATGAGGATTTACAGCCCACCTGTGTGCTTAACAAGACTGCGGCAGCTGGTTGATCTCCATACTCTTCCATTTCATCGTTTCACCAGCTTCTTAACTTTCTCATCTTCATCTCGAGACACCTAGCTTTTTTCATCTGTCATCTGTGATCTGCCTTTCATCATTGTTTTTAAAGTCTGCTGCTCTGAGTTCTGATTCCCCTCCTCACTTAGATCTTTTATTATTCATCTCATATTCGTAAAACGTCTTCAAACTCTCGTGTGGAAAGTTTGGAACTGACACGTCCGATTCAACATGTTGGTTTGTTTTCTAGAAGAGGAGACTGCTCTTTTTTTCCTTTCACTATCCTCCTCTGTGTCTCCACAGGATGACTTATTCCAAGCGCGAGGTGGCTGTGGCCAGTGGTTCTGGTTTCGTTGTGTCAGAGGACGGCCAGATTGTGACCAATGCCCATGTTGTGGCCAATAAACACAGGGTTAAAGTGGAGCTGAAGAGCGGGGCCTCCTACGACGCCAAAATCAAAGACGTGGATGAGAAGTCGGACATCGCTCTCATCAAGATTGATGCACCGGTTAGTTCAGTAGAAACCCAGCAGTGAGCCCCTCCCTGCTGTTTTTTCTTTTGTTTTTTTGTTTTTTTACATCTGCTTGATATATAAGTTAATTATACCGGAAAAGTCCTTCTACAACTGTCTTGGACACATTTGAAAGCTGTGTTTAAACAGGGAAAAGAACGTTTGAACATTTATAGTTCTGCATTTATCAGATGCTTTTATCCAAAAAAACTTACAAGGATACAGGAAAATTAAGTACATTTTAGATATCAGTTTACAATAAACATTTATGATATCGAGTGTCTCCCAGGGGTGGAGGGCAGGTCCTCAGGCCAGATAAACGCAGCTTGAGCTAGGACAAGAAACAAGAAAATGGGGGCGAGGTTGATAAGAGAAGAAAGTGAAAGATACGTTTGCTTTCGGAAAAGCAAAGAGCTTCTTAAAGGATAGGATTGGGAGGAGCTGTTGGTAGGTTTTATTAACCAGGGAGGAGAACAGTCTGTTCTGGGGTGGTGGGGCTGACAACACCAGGCGATGTTCCTAGGATCAACGAAGGAGCCGAGGGAGAACCCGGGTTTGTATGAGAGTGTTGAGGTAGGTCGGATTTGAAACATTAAAAATAGTCCCAGGCCCTGAAGCACATTTTTACACCAACGCTCAAATGTGATCAGCTTAATCAAAGGCAGGGATAACTTAAGGCTATATTTGAGTCTTTTTTCTCCCTACTGACTTTTCTGGCTTCAAACACAAATAACTTAATTTAGGCGTGTTGAGCCACATACTTTAGAGTAGATCAAGCAGAAACATATATATAAAAAAAGCCCTGTATTGGAAAAATAAATGTTTCTGAAGTTTTATAGGCTAATAATTTCCTCAACCCCAGGGTTACAACAGGACATGCTGGCAAGATTTACACAAATGTTTTTGGTTGCAGATGTATATGAATCAATTTGAACTGGAATCTTTCTAAGACTTTTTAAAAATGTGTTTTATAGCCCATAAAATGAAAAATATTAGTACGCCACCTCTAATACCCCAGCTAATCTGGTTCTTCAATATGTGATGTTTGGAGGATTGAATTTGGGTGTGAAAGCCCTCAATCTAAGAGTCCAACAGGCACTTAAAGTGAGGCTGCAGGTGCAGCCAGATGTGTTTTGTTAAAAAAAAAAAAGCCATCTGGCTGACAGAAAGTCCAAAACCTGTCAGTGTTCAGACATAAGCTGCAGACATCTGAATGATATGACACAACCTCTCTTCTAAGAAACTGACTGAGACAAGTAAACCGTCTTTGTGTTTAAAGAAAAGCACTCCACAGCTCCACGGCACATCTGCTTGTCATATTTTCTCACACACCGCTGTCTGTCTTGACAAGTGGGATCCAAGTTGCATGTTAATCACTGCCAGTTATGTGGAGCAGTGTGCAGCGGAGAGCCTCTTAACCCGGTGACGTAGCAGAGCTGGGTGCATTATGGAGCCCGCTCTCATGGCTGGGTGATCATGACTGCAACACAAGGTGTTTTACAAAGACTTCCCATTCTGAAAGGGCACCAAGCATTCTGGTTTTGTTCGGCCAACAATGTGAGCAAAAGCTGCAGAAAAGAGCAGTGACAGAGGCTTTGTGTTTGCTCATCCTTCGGTCAAAGCTGTTCCGCCCGTTGATGACAGACTGGTGGCCATTCCGGGGGCTTTCCGGTTCGTCTGCAACACATGCTCAGTGTGTGCTGGCTGGGCAGACTCGGGAGTGAGTGACATTTTATGATTTGGCTGGGAAAAATGGCTTTTTGTGAGGGGCAGTCATTGCGCACACTTCCTCATTTCCACTTTATACAATATAAGTCAAACATACAAACAAAATCCTGGAATATCAAGGAAAATGTATTCAAAGCATTTCTTTTGTCACATGGCTTGATGTCAGCTAATGACCCACAGATGTATTCCGTGTGCTTTTAGGAAACATGTTCATCAACATTTAAATTCTTTCATCAAAGCAAATTAGTGAAATGTTAAACCAGCTTGGTTTAAGTGGAATGAGATGGATTCATGTCATTATTTAGGTGCAATTCTCCAGAATCAGATCTAATGTGGGCTTCAACTGGCATATTGATATCGACTGGTTCATGTTACCTGCCAATGAGAGACACATCAGCTGTGGGAATGTATCAGATTGAGGAGAAGGCAAATTCCAAATGATCACATAGGAAATGTGGTGGTGACGCAAAGCTTGACTCAGGCGTTTCAGTTTCTGTATATTTACTGGGAGCCCACGCACTGCAACTTTATGCCATTGTGTGAATTTACGTCTGTGACCCGCTTGCTCTGCAATTATATGGCCAAAATGCTGGTTGTGGCATGGTTTCTGTACCAGTGCTTCTTTGTGTACTGTAACAGTGGTTTAAAGCACACGTTTCACAAACAACACAAATCTTTTAATTTTTTTCCACACAATTGCATTCACTGTGCTCTGTGTAAGTTATGAGGGCCACGTGGTGAGTACGGTACCTTTCACTTTTCTAAATCCAAGCTTTACAAAAGTAAAATGGTCTTATAACAAAGTATGTTGTTTGTGGTTTTACAAAGTCGCAGTAAAGCAAAGTAATATAAATCACATAAATTGAGTATTAAAGGGATTTGTTTTGGTTCTTTAATTGGGTAAGTCAGATTTATGGATCTGTGAAAAGTCAGTGTCTTAGCTGTAGGAAATTACACACAACTCCACTAAAAGAAACCACTTTTTGTGTAATATTTTGTATGTTTATTGCCAATACTGCAGGCCCAGATCACAGCTAGGGGTTGTCATGTTATCTTTTCCAAACACATTAAGGAAGAGTGCTTTGAAAAGATTGGTCTATTTGAAATGATCCATGGTATAGTGGCATCGCACTGAATAAGATTGTATTTTTGGCGTGAAATAAAAAAGTAACTGAGGGTTCAGCAAGTTTAAGCTTCTTAGAATCTTGCTCTTGTGGTTTTTTTAAAAATAATTCTAATTTAACTTTATAATTTTTTTTAAACATATTTCTGATAGGAGATAGAGACGTTTGGTTGGCCAAACAAATAATGAAAGCTAGGCCCTTATAAATGCTGCCTTAGCTTAGACTAATGTCTCTGATTTATGTTTCTGTTTTTGTCTTTCACTTTTCGAATGAGAGATTTAGTTTATAATTGAAAACTGCGTCCACAAGTATGTGTTTGACCATCTGAAATCAAAATCATCATATCTGGCTCTGAATAAGTGTCTTGTTTTCCATTGTCCCGTCCCTCATTTGCCATCTATCTCCATTCCCCTCTTGCCTCCTTTTTGTTGAAAACAAAGCTGATTGCTTTCAGTGTCAGGACTCGAGCTGCGGCCAAAGACGATCAATAAAATTATACAATGGCACTATTGTTTATTAGAACGAGAGTTTAGATTTTCCTAAACTGGCAAAACTTACTTCTCCCCTTCATTTTTAAAAAATGAAATGGGAGTTTATTGGTAGAAAGGCCCAGTCCGTTCCTGGGGCTGTGGTCTAAAACCCTCGACTCTGGGGAACACATTAGTCTGCCTACAGCAGCTGGAACTTCAGAGGGAAAAGGAAGGGAAGGGGGGGGGGGGGTGCTTCACTCACTTGTTCTTGTGTAGAAAAGTAATGGGAAGTGGGGGCAGGAGAAAGAGAGATGGACACAGAAAAAGATGGCGATGTGGTCGAAGCCTAGAAAGTGGATCCATATGTTTGGATGGATGTGTAAGCTAAGAGGCTAATGACAGCAGCTCAAGAAGGACATTATCCCAGATTCAACCGCACCCCTCCATGTTTTTTTTTTAAATGTCAGATGTGTTTACCCTGCATGATTCTCTCTGATTTGATAAACGGCTGATGTGCAGAAATCTTTTTTTTCTTACTTTGACCCTCATCAGCTTGGCATCTCGGAATGGAATTTTTTCCATATCGTATCACATCAGTGACATGGCCTGTGAGGCATTTATGAATATGGCTGCATAGGAGCAGTGAGGTTTCTTGATTTTGTTTTTTACTCACTTCTGCTCCAAACCAAACTCCACTAAATCACATTTGTTAGATGAATGTTTGTGTTGTGAACGGAGTCAAGTTAGAGTGCAAGTTTTATAAATTAAGATGGCAATTTTTGAAATATGGCTCCGTCAAATGGATCATCCTGATTTCACAGAGAAATGATAATGTTTACATCATGAAAGCAAACTGAAAGGAGCCAGGAGTGAGAAGATTTACTGTTTAAACATTGGCATGCTTTGATATGGTCCCTTTCAAATTTATTTAGGCAACAAATACCTTTATTCATGCTGTGCATCATTTAGCTCAGACGAAGCAACTAGTTTTCAGTGTACAGCAAAAAGGGTGGATCAATTGGTCTTACCAAGCATGAATTAAGAAATAAAGACACGGGGGGGAGACGCCAAAAAAGGTGTCAGCATGCATGTCTGACAAACTTTAAATTAAGAAAACAAGTATATTAGTAGAATTGCTACATTGATCACAAAATTGACCAATAATCCTGAGACGCTGCTGTGTTTTTTTTGTGTTGTTTTTTTGGGGGGGTCACTAAAGTGCCTCCATCATGTAGATTATGAATCAATAGTTAGTGCTTATTTTATTCATCTCTGAGAATCAATGCTGGAGAACGAAACTGAATGACATAAGCAAAATGACCTAAAAAGACTTCAATTCAATTTTAATGTGGCAAAACAGGCGTCGTGCTTTGCACACGGCCGCCAGAAACAATAGCACTATTTGTTTTACCATCACCTTCTGCTAAGAGTGTCTAAATCATTCTCTGGGAAAAATGTGTGGTGCTGGTTTGGACTGGGCTATTATTGGAGTATGTATGCCTGTGTGTCTGTTTATTTACAGAGAGGAAAGAGGGAAAATGTCCTCCTATGCAACCATGTGTGTCTGCATTTATCTGCCTGTTTATCAGTAACACTGGGTAAATGCTTCCGCAGGGGATACTGTTTCATCCATAGTCCCTAGATGATCAGTAGTTGGAGATGAATGCAAATTTGCTTTGAATTATTCAAATGCACATGGCAGCTCACTGCAGGGACGTGGATGCTCCACTGCCAGTGGAAAGACACTACGTGTCGTCCTTTTTAGAGGCAGAGGGGAAATGAATCACATCCTCCTCCCCTCATGAGCCATCCATTCTCCCCCATTCCTCTTACCAACATGGTTCCCTTGCTTGACAACAAAGTTTGTTGGGAAAAGAGCCAAAGAAAGACACTCATAGACCAAATTGCCTATGTGAGTGGCCTACTTTTAGGCTTTTCCAGAAGTGATTTCCAGCTCTGCTGGGCAGACTACAGCATTACCCAGAACTGTTTTGGCCTACTAGCCAATGACATCACTTTAGGTGTGTATGTGTCAGAAAAGAAAAGTTACTTATGAACTATGCTTGTAGACAGATGGTCGATAGAAATTTGCCAGTTATCTGACACAGTTGCTTTTCAGAGCTTACACAATGAATTTTTTAAATTTAGTTTAAACTCAAGTTTTTGTAAGTATATGTCACAATGGTTTTGTATTCCTCAGAAAAGTGCAACTCATCCAGGAAAACCTGTAATGTTTTAGTATTATGGAACCTATAAGTTATAGGTTTACATTATGTCACTGCAAAAACAAAGCGGACAGTTAAACACTTTATTATCGTGAAGAAGGTTTGAGTTAACTCAAATTTGTGGTCTTAAACACCGGCTAAAAAAGGCATGTTTACAATGAAATGAAGATGTCTCCCAAAATGACCTCCTCCAGCTCTGATGGGGAGTCACTGAGGTGAGATATGGCATCACGATTGAAGCTCAGAACATCTTAATGGGGTCAGATCCATGGAACACGTCCAAAACACTCTCCTGGGAAGTATTCACAAGTCATCCAGACCAGATGTCCAAAGCACCTCAGCAGAGCTCTAATGTCGGCCTCAGCAACTTTGTTCCCAAGCAAACCTTAACCTTATACTGGTGGCAAAGTAAAGCTGCAGAGTGATTGGCCTTTGGGTTATAACAACACATTTCTACTCTCATAACTGTGATCTGCGCATTTCGAAGAGTTGTGGCCAGAAGTGAGACACCCCACGTTCTTTTTAAGTTTCATGCAAACCTACATCCATGTCTAAACCTCACAGGCATATGTTTGCTCTTATAAAGACCAGAAACCTTCCCTATAACATGTGGAACCCATAGTGGTTTCCGTTCTGGTGTCAGCAAGGAGCTGGTTTTCACCCAGGGTAATTTGGACACCTTCAAAGCAGAGAACTGTTCCATGCAGCAAAGGCCGACTGTTTTGTCCTGTTGAGTGTGACTCTGATAACTAAATCCTACCTCTAAGATCTTTTCTGGAATCATAGCTCGAACATCCACCTGCATGTCAGCACTTTCTATAATGGTACCAAACGTGTACTAACAGGCGTACATGCAGCCATATGTGTGAGACACTTTTTTTTTCCAACTGCTCATTCTGATCTTCTGATCCTCTGGCTTGATGTTATGTAGTGCATGAGCGTGCTGAATCCTGCCCCAATTTCATCTGCATTAACACAACCTCAGGGGCACGAGTTCAGACCTCTGTGTAAAAAAAACAAAAATCAAACTACATCTCATTTAACTGAAACCGAGTTGTGAGAGATATTTTTAGATTAAAAAAAAGATGGTCGTGTTTTTAAGGGAATGAAAGCAACAGGGTGTTTACCTGACTGTAGTTGAGCTCACATACATTCATATAATGTACATTTTACTGTCAGACTGAAAGTATCTGGAAGTGGTCAGGCTGTATATCTTAGAGGTGCCATGTGTGTGGGTTTTCATTTACAGACTTCAGTTTGTGAGGGTTTATTCCCAAAGTCACCTCTTCCTCTTCCTGTTCCTCTGTGTTGGCACATGCTTTAGAAAACTGTCTAGCCACAGTCCATCCAGACTTAAATAGTCCAAATTTGTACCTGGTCTAGCCATAAAACAGTTGTTAGTGGAATGACTATTGAATAAGGCTCCAAACAACCTGGGCTGTAACTTTAAACAATGATGAATCTCTACAACAGCTTTGGAGCTATTCTCAAAGCAGCCGGTGAGTCTGCCAGTTTATTTAACGTATTGTTGCTCTGCTGCGGCATTAGAGGATCTGTCTGTGTGCAGAGGCCTGAATCAAACCTCAGCCACAAAAGACATGGGAAAAATCTGTAATTGTTCTCAGCTCAGGCCACTTAAACCACTTTTCAGTCCAAAGCAAACAGAGCTGTTTCGTCTAGTTTACGTTCCTATCTAAATTCTCAAGAATGTTGAAGACAGCGGTTCCTTTTGTACCTGGAAATAGTATCTACTCCATCATCACTGGGAGGCAGAAAACCAACCCCCCCAAAAAAACAAAAAAGGTTCTTGTTTTGGACCGTCCACGTTGACGATATAAGATTGAAGATCACAGAAGGGATCCACTAGTTTTTATTTGTCTTTTCTTAGGAGCCTAAAAGCCACCTCAAACCTCCAAAAATATTTTAAGTTGGTTTCTGCCTATATGTGCTGCATGCATCACTATGATATCAAACAAAAGTGTGTGTGTGTGTGAGTCTTGTCCTGTGGCTTGCGGTGTTTGTTGTTGCCCTTTTTCCTTTAAGCGGAGCCATAGTGAAGCACCAATGCATCCTAACCTCCGTCTGAAATAGCAGCGTGAGTCACTTGGGTGGTCAGGAGAGGCGGACTCACATGACGGGATGATTTTCCACAAGTCGTTCCAGATTGCTGACTCGTAAGAATTAGTAAGTGATCTGTAGACTGGGGAGACTTTTGAAACTTTAAGGTGTCTGCATGTTCTGTTTGCTTTGCCTTCTCACCTCGGCTGGGTTCGCCCGGCAGACTGCATTTGGACTCTATGTGCACCATTTTTCTGAATGCAGTGTGACTTTATGTGGGTGTTTGTTTGCTAGAGATCTCCATAAGCAGCAAATGGCTTGTATTAGTTAAAGATAGGTCATAGTCAGATTGACTTTGGTTAGGGTAGCAACGGTCGCCATGACAGAACCGGTATCGTTAACTGTGATCGTAGTCGTGGTGGCAGAGGCCCGAATGTCTTGGCAGAGACTCGCATCCACCTGATGTCCTCTTTCTCTCAGCTGTGTGTGCGTTTGTCCTGCTTCCTCTCTCCATCTGGTTATGCTCTCATCTCGAATGGAGTGTGACAGCAGAAGGGGAGTGGGGTGATTATACAGACTCCTGCGCCAGGTGTCTGTAAAGCATGTTTCCTGGTTTCTGCATTTATCTCCTCTCCCAGTGTGTCAGTGTGCAGGGTTCAAGCCAGCTCACTGGAATCAGGATAACATCCCAGGATACTGCTGACTGTGGACATGCTCTTTTTGAACGTTTGACATGTGTGTCTGTGCAAGTACGCTTTCTTTGTTATCTTTTAATAAAAACTTGTGCGGTCGAGCACACTCGCATTAAATCAAAGAGTGTGTCTCCAAATGTTTTTCCTTGATCTATTTTGGAAAATGTGATGAGAGATTGCCCTGTGATTAAGCATAGTTCATAAACTTAAAGTTAAAGTTTTTTGTTTAGACATCCACTTCTGTCACTCTCAGTTACCTTAAGCTTCCTCTGGCTCCTGTTTATAGTCTGAGTAAGCTAAATAGAATCGTTTGTACAGGTACTTGTTTTTTAATGTGTGTTCGGACTCATTATTAATCCTGACTTTTGGCTGCTGAAGAAATGTAGAAATAAGTGTAAGTTTCCACTGGCCAGAAATTAAGGTAGTCCTTATTTGCTATTTATGAAAAGGTTTTCCAGTTTCTGTGGTCTATTAACACACATTTGGCCATCAGAAATCAGTTGTTAGCTGGGTTGTGCTTTCAGTCCCACACAAAAAAGCTTTTGATCTTGATTATTTGTGTTTTCGCTGGTGTTGTTTGGCGTGACTGTTGCTTTTCCCCGTGGAGCTGGGAGCACAGTC
Source organism: Menidia beryllina (assembly GCA_013363375.1). Lineage (NCBI taxonomy): Eukaryota > Metazoa > Chordata > Actinopteri > Atheriniformes > Atherinopsidae > Menidia > Menidia beryllina. The sequence continues at coordinate 13,104,567 of JABUIW010000010.1, read as the reverse complement.
CTGCAGCATTGAGTGGGTTGTTTGGAGAGCTTTGAGTTGGCTGTAATTACTTTCATACTGTTCAGTCATAAAACACAATATCTCAACAAGTCTGAGGCTCAGTGGAGGGATTGTAGTTGAAGTAACACTGAACTTTGGATAATCCTTCAGAGCTTGTCGTGCTTCAACAATGGAGCAAATATGTTTGTTTTAATTTTTTTTCATTTGTGTATTTAGTTTGGACAGTAGCCGGCTTCTGTGATGGTTCAGCCACTGTTCACAATGTGCCTGTTTGGTAAATTTTTTGACAAATTTAACATCCTCTCTTCATGGATCAGGTCTGTGGGTCTATAGCTACTGTTGGAATGCTATCAGGCTTCTTCATACTCACCTCTAATGTGTTTACCAGGTTTGCTTTTCTTGTTTAACATTGTGTACGAAGCAGAAAGTCGGGAAATGCAAGTAATTAATTTTCTAAGCATATTGGGTCAAACAGAATGTATGAAAAGTCAGGGAACCCTGAGAAGAAAAAGAAAAAGAGAAAGAGTTTGGATACAGGTTTAGATGATGTGGAACTCTGTGGATAACTGCAGACATGAAGTAACACTGTGGGCTTTAATATAGATTTCTTATTCTCTTTATCCAGATGTGATAATGCTGTCCTTCTGTTTCCCTTTTGCAGACTAAGCTCCCCGTACTGTTGTTGGGCCGCTCATCTGACCTGAGACCCGGGGAGTTTGTGGTTGCTATTGGTAGCCCGTTTTCCCTCCAGAATACAGTGACTACAGGAATTGTCAGCACCACTCAGAGAGGAGGCAGAGAACTGGGCCTTCGCAACTCGGACATGGACTACATTCAAACTGATGCCATCATTAATGTAAATAAATCAAAATACTTTTTCTTTAATTTTCTTTTATAAACAGATATAATAAATGAGTTATAACTTTGGTTCACAGTATGGCAACTCCGGAGGTCCACTGGTAAATCTGGTAAGCCTTTTTCATATTATTTTAGTGGTTAGACATGCTAACAATCCATGGATTCATTTTCTATAACTGTGGTTCGATGTCTTAGGATGGTGAGGTGATCGGGATCAACACATTGAAAGTTACAGCTGGCATCTCCTTTGCAATCCCCTCAGACAAGATCCGACAGTTTTTGGCCGAGTCATATGACAGGCAGTCCAGAGGTATTTTCTCGTAGTGATGGATCTTCTTAGATTCTCATGGCTTCTCATCAATCACTAAGACAAAGTGTAGGATGTATGAAGCTGGGCTACGCTCCCATCTGGGGAGTCTTAAAAATAGTCCAAGTCATTTCATCTTTCTTGTTTCTTTTCCTTCTTGATGTAGTCTCTTCATACGTGTTAAACATATTTTCATTTTTGTGACTCCATGCTCAGCCTTACCTGCTAGGACTTTTACCACAGCTAATGCAATTTTTTTTTTCTCTTCTTCTCATTCTTTACCTCACTCTTTATTTTAGATACGTATATACACCTATTATTTATTGAACAACTACTTCCTCTTAGAATTCTGGATTCAGACTTTTGTCTTTTTTCTTTTAAAAAAAAAAAAAGGAATTTACAGCCAAATGAGCGCAGGAGTCTGAGTTGGAAGTCCAGCCTGTACATTCACATTCATAAAATACTAAATGATACAGTTGGACATCATGAAGATGAGACATCCTAGCTAAGGTAGTTTCACTTGTTGTCCATTTGCAGGAAGAACGGATGCCAAGAAGAAGTACATTGGTGTGAGAATGACGACTCTCACTGCATCGTAAGTTGTTTATTTTCATTTTAATTCTCTATCTGGACTTTCAGTGGGGAAAAAGATTAAAAAAGTTTAATTATGTTTTGACATATGAAGATCACAGAATTTATTTGTTTCTTTTCATGAACAATGAAACAATGATCAGTGACTACATTCTCTCTTCATTTTATGACTGCCAGGCTAGCCAAAGACCTGAAAACCCGACACCGTGACTTCCCTGACATCACCTCGGGAGCTTATGTTATGGAGGTCATTGCAAAGACACCAGCTGCAATGTAAGGAAGACACTCTGATCATATAACGCTGAAAGAATTTGCTCAGTGAAACCTAACTGTAAATCTATGATTTTGAGCAGGGTGCAAATCTAGGCCGTCTCTGACTCTTTCTGAGCTCTGGGATATTTTCTTTGGCCCTCAGTTCGACACATGTGCACTTAATTCGCACAAGAGTACCGTCACTCTCCCTGCAGCCCCTGCTTAGCACTCACAGTGCGGACTGACGGTATATTTCATTTCCCCTCTTCTTCTTACTGTGCCGTGAAGTGTGCCCTGGCACACATGCAGAGTCTCCAACACAACTGTCCTACTAGTATGTAAATTCATAGCTTGCAGCGTGCCTGAAGTGCCTGGCCCTCTAAAACCCCCTCCTCCCACAATCGAAGCCCACTTAAATCAGCTCCCACCACAGCTCCAGGAGAGTGGGGTGTGGGAGACGCTGAGGTCAGCTGTTTCCTTCAAACCTCATGCAGGGAGGTTACTGGCTGTGCTGCGGTTTTACTGCGCCTGCTCACACGGCCCACTCTGGAGTGGTCTCTCCTACAAGGCCTCATCAGAGTTTACTCATTACCCAAATCACCCAGCTTTCTGAATAACAACATTTCTGTGGTTCCTTTTATTTTCTGTAATTTTCTATGCTTTGCTGTTTTGTGCTTTTGATCTGGCAACTGTGTTGTGTTGGTTTACTGTGGAGTTGAAGCCTTGACCCTCTTGTTGGGAACCTTCCATCTGGATCTGCTGAGAGTACTGAGAGGAGAACTGGGCTGCAGATGTGTTAATGGGCACTGGGAAGGTGACGGGAAGGTGTGGTGGCCTGTGTTCACATATGGCTGAGATCGAGCAGCTGTTAGCTTTTCCATACCACTGCTGGTTAATGGTTAACAGTCACAGAGGTGTTTTCTCTGTAAATCACTTCAGATTTACTGCATTATCACTGGAATTTCACACAAACATTACATTTCTAAAAACATGAAGTTCAGCCAAAGAAAGTACATGTTTATGCCACATTACACTGAAGTTGTTTTAACCTTTACTGAAAAATTAAAGAGAGAAGTTTTCATGGAATCATCATGTCATGGCCACTTTGCCCGGGACACTTTTTAAGTCATAATGTACTTTGATTGATTATAAAAGGTACTTTTCCTACAAACTTTGTCCGGCAGGACCGAATAGTGCTTTGGTTTTGGAATATTTTAAAATGAACTCAATGCATACGATATTCTTGGTAAGGCTACATGGATATTTTAAATGTTGTCTTCTTGTCCATCATTACAATGTGAATTATTGAGAAAATAAGAAGGTAGAAAGTGATTGGAGATCAAATAAAACGTCTAAATATTTTAAATCTTTCGAGCAACAGTATGCTCACTGCATTGGTATGATTACGACCCTCCTTTATCAGAAGTTGAATGTGGCAAAAAAAAGAAGTTTAAATAAAAAAAATTGTAGCACTCAACTGAGATAATGGGGCCTGGAAATGGAAACAAGCCCTTGCCTTTATCCAGACAACATGTGCTTGCAATTTATCAAGACCTCAATAAATCATCTTTTTTTTTGTTCTGCGCTCTAGTGGCGGACTCAAAGAACATGATGTAATCATCTCCATCAATGGCCAGAGGATTTCATCAGCAACTGACGTCAGCGCCGCCATCAAGAGAGATAGCACCTTGAGAATAGTAGTGCGCCGTGGCAACGAGGACGCCATCCTCACCGTTGTTCCCATGGAGATTGACCCTTGACCTTCCAGAAATCATACCGCGGGAGCTGGAGTTGGTTAAACTTGTCACCAGTGGACCTTATATGGAGAGGGCTTCTATTGAAAAAGGCTCTCCCTGTTGCCAGAGGCCCAGTGGCACCACACACCCAGGAAAATTCTGGCTTTGCCTTGAAAGGAACGACTGTGCAGATGCTCAAAAAAGCAATGCTGTACTTTATTTTCTGCGTGTGCCTCCATTTTTAGCCTTTAATGCTTTGATCAATGCTACTACTGTTTGGTCACAAACTTAATAATTTTGTTATGGTTTTTATCTGCTTTTTCATCTTTTTAATATGGACTTTTGCTCATTCAGGCCTCAGTCAGGTTGCAATTTTAAGCAACTCAGAGGCTAAGTGAGCAAATCTGATCTGTATAATTGTTGTTTTTTAAGATAATTTTTTCCAAGTACTGTAGAATGTTTTTGACTATGTGATGTATACTACGAATAAAATAAACAGTTTACTTACAATTCTTGCTTTGCTGGCTTCTTCCAGTTTTTTCCATCTTTTTTTTATTTTATTATTCAGTTTATGACTTTCCCATTCACGCACACAAGCTCGGGTGACTAGGACATTTCCTTCTTCACATACATGTTGAGCCAAACCTTAACCATAACCTAACCTCATTATGCACCTAGCCTTAATCAGAAATGATGACCAATGGTCAATATAAGCATTTATGATGAACCAGTGTTTACTCCAGAAAAGTACCTATAAAATGGCAAAAACGCTTTTGCAAAAACTCTCTCTGAGCTCATGCTGATGAGTCAGTATTTTCTTTGCGTGTGTGCAGACATCCTCTGCTTGTGCTGGTGCGCACACAGAAAAGGAACGCAAAGCCATTGTGGATCTGGTTTGAATTTGATTTTATTGCTTTCATACAGGCTCGATAGTGGTGTGGTGTGATTGTTGGGCCAGAGGCTGTGCGGGCTGACCTCAGAGACAGAAGTGTGAGCCAAAAGGAGATCGGACCCACAGTGCCGTGGTCACCGATTTGGGCCTCGCATGAATATGTTCAATGTTTTGGAAGAGATTTTTGTTTACCACATAAATTTTGGATGAAACTGATGAAACTGACCTCATGAGAACTAAAAAACAGCTTAATTTGATCAAAGTGCACGTTAACCAAGAGACGTGATTGCAAAGGCAAGACTGCATAGAATTGTTTGTTGTTATTGTTTGTTTTCCTTACTGTAATGTTACATAGTTTCCATGCAATGCATGCAAAGCTTTACACTTATCCTTAAAGTACTGAGACTCTATTTAAGGCAGCCATTTTGTGGTTAGCTTCCCATCTTTCACAATCGACTTGCAGACCATGTCTTTATTAACCACTGGATGTTTATCCTTTCTGCCTTTTTCCATTCAAATTAACCACATGGAGGCCTTATTAAAGAGAAGACATTTCCAGTGACGTTAAGCAACCCACATGTCATACAGTCAAATGTTATTTTAAGTGTCCAAAGGAAACTTAATTGAACAATTCTTTATGGGTTTAAGATGGGAATTATTTTGAAAAAGAAAGAATCATTGAAATATATTTGTCATGGGTCATAATAAACCAAGTCATTGTGTGGATTTGTTGCAGTGGGCAGGAATAACCTCCTGTAACTTGTAGTTGCAGAGCTGAAGAAACCTCTGACTGAACATATTGCATTGTTTGATTGATGTTATATGTAAATGGTGCACAGTGTTTTCCAATATTCTGAGCAGCTTTTGCACGCTCTTTTTACAACTTTTTAACAAACTTCCCCTGCCTGGAGCACCAGAGCAGCCCCCTACTGCCTTATCACTTAGTTTGTTCATTTGCTTAGAGTCACTACAAATCCCAACGAATGGTTGTAAAGCTAATTACACACTCCACCAAAGACTTGTAGAAGATCTACAACATCCAGTTGTATAAATTGAGATTTCTTAAGAAGCACATCGTGATCTGTTCAAGACAGCATGTGTTAATTTCCAGGTCAGTCTGCTGTCCAGAGACTCCCTGCTGTCCAGAGACTCTCTGTTCTCCTCCACCTCCCCTCCCAGGATATCAATTGTGTTAGGGTTTGTTCAGTTTTTATAAATGATTTTTCCTAAAACCTATATCATCTTCGTTTGTTACATTCTTCTTGAAAGATGATTAAAGTAACACCCTGGAGAGTGACTGGGAAGCTGTAGATCCAAGGAAATTGTGAGCTTTGTAGCTGAGAGGGTCAAACGTGACTGAACTGAAATGAAAAGGCTTTGATTTACTTAGGATGAAAATAATCCAATGACACACGCACACACATACAATAAGTTTAGGAATATAATTTTGATCAAAGGTCAGACGATCCAACATAAAGTTTTCACCAGAATAAATTTGAATTTAGAGTGACTGTAAGTGTTGCTGCCATCTACTGGTTTGGTGTCTGTGATGCAGTTTGCAATTGACATGCTCAACAACATTACAAATATTTCAAGCAGATGTTACGTTCAAACATTCAAAGTTGTTATTTAACTTGGCATTACAACAGACTCATAAACCATTTATTCCAACACGGCAAATCATTTAGAGATTACAGTACACGAACAGAACATCGCACTGGGCTGTAAGGTTTGCTTGTTAATGAAGTCATGACTGTCAGACTGCCAAGACCTGAGCTCAAAACAATCAGTCATACAGGGCATGGCCATATTACATCAACATATCTGGCCCTTGATGTGATTGACTCCATCTCCAGATCCATGCACATACAAATGCCAGGAGTCTGTATGTTAAACATTGACGGAATAGTTTTATCTTAGTCTAAATATTGGATGATGATGTTATGGGATAGAATCTATATAATGGAGAAAAGTAATAGAGAAAACCCCGTGGTCATCTGTCCAACTGTGATTTAAGACTCAATTGAAAAACTAAGAAATATCTTCCAGTTTGTTGCCACTTTACTTTCTTTAATATAGTCCTGTGTGACAATTGTGAAGCCAGGAGGTGATTAAATCACTTACTGTGAAGGAGTTATTTAATTTCATCCAACTTAAATTGGCTAAAGAAGGCTCCAAATGGTTCCAAAGGGGAATCAGTATCCTCCTGTTTGGGAGATGAAAGCCTCTGTGGTCATGTTGTGATGTCTGGGGTGACTAATGATCATCTGAGTGCTGATACAGTTGGGAAGACTTTGCCCTGCGAACCCATAACTCACTTTTTATTCACTTCACACCATCTTTTCCCTCAGACAATTGGTGCAGCTGGTTCATTATATTGTATGAGACTTTCTATTTTATTGAGACAACAAATCAAATAATTAAGTTTAAAAATCGGTTGTCTTCTTATGTTTTACCATAAAACTATGATAATGCAAATCTGAGACCTATATGATATAATCTTTTGCATGTAAGGACTTTAATATTTCAAAACATGAAGACATGATAAAGCAAAAATGTATGCAGAATATACAAAGAAAATATTTAATCACTTCAGTCTCATACATTGTAACCCAGAATCTTATTTTGAACTGAAGAGTTTTTTTTTCAATTACAGCAAAATAAGTTATTTTTTATATACAGAAACTGTTAAGCATGCTTCTGTTTGCGCATTTGCTCTGCTATGTGGCTGAAACAGCCAAGAGGGCATTAACCACACATTGGCATTTGCTCTAGCCTTTTGCAGTTTGCATAACTACAGCAGTTTAAGGTAATTTTGAAGTATTCAGTAGGCTTAAATGCGCTTTGGGCTTTAAATCAGTGTGCTTGAACAAAATATTTTTGTCTGAGCTTTTTGAGGCATAACTATAAACAATGTATGGTCAATCTTAATTCAAAAGTGTTTTTCCCCATACATACCTGCAGACAACAGTGAAAACTGGGATGTCAGATTGGAAAGCGCGCAGTCAGAGGCTGAAATACCAACCTGGGCATCTATCCAGTAAGTACATATACACAAATAGCTCCTATATGTTGGCTACTAATGACATTTGAGTCAACGGCCCCTTTAAAATGGATGAGGACATCAACTGCCAATCCATCTATTTTTATTTTTAGTTAAAGGAAAATACACCACAAATTCAAAAACTAACTGTGGCATTTTAGAAAACATTTTCAGTAATAGTATTTTGAAGATTAGATGTTTTTCACTGTAAAAGATAATTGTTTAGTTTTTTTCAAACGTGCTGCAAAATTAATAACATAGCCTTTATAGCACCAGACTATGTCTAAACTATTTCATTAATTGGTTATCGCTATATAGGCTGTTGTTATTAAAGTTATTCTTCTGCTACTCTTCGACCTTGTTGCTTATTCTCCTGGCACGTTACCAAATTTAAACCGACTAACACGATCCACCGTCGCCCCCTATCGCTTGTCATGATTTCAAATTCCATCCTATCAAATTTGTGTTTGTTAACCTCTTCTGAGTCGCCGGACAGCCTTCCGGATGCTGATTGGTCAGTTCAGTTTTAGCAGCGCAGTACATGGGGATCTTGCCAAGCATCGAGGAGGGAGGGGATATTTTAATGGCCGTCAGTAGCACTTGAAAATGCAAAAACTCCGAATTATCCTTTGTATTTAGAATAGTGTAGCTTCGGTTGTGTTTAAGTCGCTTTGTTTTGGTAAAGAGCATTGATTCGGAAACATTCTTGGGTTAGATATGTGTTTCTAGTGCTGTTTTTATTCACTGAACGGACTTTACCAGCTTAATTTGTGCGTGAGTGGGTGATCACTTATCAGGCCTAGCCGGCTGGCTAGAAAACAAGCGGACGGTTAGCTAGTCGCTGGAGTTTAAAGGTAACTGTGCTGCTTCTCTATTACACTCTAGTGATTTCAGAAGATGAAATACACGGTGAATGCATACATTTATGCACCTTGCCATATTTTTACAGATAGATTTCCGACATAAAAATGTCGCCAGATTAGTAATGTAAACAAGAGAGTTATACTAGCTTAGTTAGCACTATTGAAGCTAACGGCTAATGGCTAACTACTTCACACTAGTTAACTTTAGATGCAGGCCAAGCTAGTTAACATTTGTTGGAAGGCACGTAACCTGTTTTAACAATGAGAAATGATGGATATCGCAGATAACTCAGAGTTTTATATAAGTTTTTTAACACTTTCTGCCCGCTTATCTTGACAAACAATATCTCTGAAGCTGGAGCACGCTATGCTAACTTGCGTGCTTCGAATCATCATACGATACACCAATTCATCCAAGCTCAATTAACTCATTGTTTAAGAATATTCTATCTTCCATTTTCATTATAGGTTAGTTGTTTTTGTCTCATGATATTATTAGATTGAAATTATATTTATGATAGGCACTATTGTTTATTGGGGTATATTTACCTATATTTTATCATCTCTAAATTTCCTTGGATAGCTAATTACATGAATAAAGTTCATGTTCAAATATTTTCTACTGTTCACTTTGAAAAAGTAGCTAACTGCATGCATATTTCAATAGATCTGTAATATTGTATTTGGTAAATGGGAGCATTATCAAGCGGTGACCAGACAAATCTCCAAAAATAAGCTTGTGATAAAACCTGTAATATTAGCAAAGTGAGTAGGAGAAAAATAATAGTAGACTTACTTACCAAGCTACTTACTGATAGATTTCACTGTAAAAATGGAAATCTGTTATTTTGCAAGACTGCTTTAATGTTTATCTTAAAATGCACAAGTAGGAATAGTACTTTTATAAATACTATACTACTACTTTAGATGTGCTAGGAACGATGTAATTAAAGACACATTTTGACATTTTATTTCCTTGAAGCAAAACTGCATCGAATCTCACAGCATGTTTTTTCTTATAGATAGTGCTTTGCTTCCATTTTAATATCATACAGAGAACATTTTTGTGATGGATACATATTTTCATAATGCTTTGATGAAAGTTATAAATCTTCCTCTCTTACAGGGAATATGTAACATAAAGCTGCCAAAATGACATCCAGATTTGGTAAAACATACAACCGCAAGGGAGGAGAGGCTAATTCAAAATTTGAAGAAGTCTTTTCCAATAAAAAGCCCACTCTCACCACCAAATGGGGAGAGACCACCTACAAGGCTCAGCTAGGAGCCAAAAGGCCGATGTTAAAAGCTGACGTCTCTGAAGCCCCAAAGAGGCCCAGGCTTGAAGACAGTGATAGTGAAGAAGACCCATTTGGTTTCGACAGTGATGAGGAGTCCAAAACCGTGACCTCTCACAATGAGTCTGAGGTGAAAACCACAGAAGAGGACATAATGCCGACGAAAGCAGCACAAAGTAGAGCAACACTTTCTGCTGTGACTGCACATGGTTCTTCAAGTGTAAAAGCCACACTCACAAGTAAGTTGTAATAACATAATAGAATGTAAAACCTGGCCCTAAAGTCATGCTGGGAGATTGCATTTGAGTAATTTCCCTTTGTTGTACTCGGTAGCTTTCTTAGGATAGTTGGTGTTAGCCTCGTCTTTGTATGCAGCTGTGCTTATTGTACCTTTCAATTTTTAGGTAAACAAGCCTCAGGGGAGAAGGATGTTAAAAACAACCAGCCCTGGTACAAAAATGCACCAGATGGCAATCAAAAACCTGCATGTGTGACCTCTCTCTCAGACCATTCTGCTAATCAGAACTTCTCAGTGTCTCAGAAGCCTGTTTCATCCTCCATTTATTTAGACCCCTCCCTTCATCTGTCTGTTGATGAAACAGTAGATGAAGGAGAGCTCCAATCTGCTTCCTCTTATGGTGGATTTTCATCAGAGGAAATGAAGTGTGAGGGACAGGAGCTTTCTACAGAGACTCCACCAGAACCAGTGGACAACATTCCCCCGTCACCATTTACCCTCAGGTCATCAAACTGCAAGAAATACCAGCGGCCCAACCGGCTGAACAAAGCCCTATTTGAAACTGCTGAAAACAACGGCCAGAAGCCCACTGACACAGCGAGTGCCCAAGACAAATCCAACAGTGCCCTTTCTGCTGGTGCAAGTAGTACTGCTGCCAGTGCTAAAACAGCAGCCAAGCCTGCGGGCAGGGGTGGTGGGAGGGTGCGAGACTACACTGTTCTGCACCCCTCCTGTCTGTCAGTATGCAATGTCACTATTCAGGACTCAATAGAGCGGAGCGTTGATGAACTGGTAACCCCTGCAACGCCAGCTGACCTTGGAGACGCTGGGCAGATGAAGAAAAAGTCCGATGCACAGCCATCCAAACCAACCAGGTAAGGGCTTGATGTATCTGCGTTGATAGATAGGTTGTGAAGATAACTGCTGAATATATCCGCAGGCCCAGGCTTGCTGATAAATGATACATGACAGTACCTTTTTTATTGGTTTTCTCAGTCATCTGCACTTAATTCTGATCATTCTGGTAACAGAGGACTTTCCCCTCACATTCATAGTCATCAAGGATAATTTAGTTTAATTTAGTAGAGTAAGTAGGAAAAAGATCCCAACGTAAAATGAACAGCACACGCATAAATCATCATCATGGTACTGCTCTCAATAGAATTGCAAAAAAAAAATGTTCTCACTATTTAGCCAATAAGGCACTATGAAGGAGTCAAATGTACATTTTAATAGCCTAACCCTATGCCCAATAGATAAGTGCCAGTAAAACCCCATTAATCTGCAGCAGGAATTGCAGTGACTGCTTTATAGAAATAATCCCGTGTAAAATTCTTGATAACAATTAACATATCCCTAAATTAAAATGTTTTGTTTTAGGTTTAGACCGACGCAGACAAAGACGAGGAAGACTAAAGCAGAGACAAAGTTAGAGTTCTTTGGCTTTGAAGATAAAGATGGTGAGGATGATGAAGAGGGCTCAGAGGTTGGTATGGCAGGCAAGAGCAGCTACAAGATCAAGTACTTTGGCTTTGATGACCTGAGTGAAAGTGACAGCGATGAAGAGAGCTCTCAGGCCAAAGAGAAGAAGGCCAAAAAGGCAGCCGCAGCTTTAGCCGCTCTAAGCTCCAGCGTGGACAGTCCACATACCAGCGACTCCCAGGACAGTCAGGCCAGCAGCAATACAGGTGGGCAGATGTAATGTTCCCAGCCTACGCTTCAGCCATATTTCCCAAGACAACCACCAAACAGTTTATTTTTTTGTATCACCTAAGTTGTATATATAAACCTTAAACTCTTCCAACAGATGCTTTTGAATTCTCTGATGACTGCAGTCCTGGTGGCACTGAAGGACAAAAAGGCCGAGCTGGCAAGCAGAGTGACAAATCCAAGGACATGATTAGTGGATTTAAAAAGATTTTCAGTGGGCCCAAAAAGGTATCTTGACATATCTATCTCTGAGTTCTAACACTTTTTTGTCTTTTTATTTTGCAGGTTTTGTCAAGATATTTTTTTACAATGGAGTTACACTGAACTTTTGTGGTTAATCAGCAATAGTCCAGTGCTTTGACAACTTGTGCTTTTTTAGTGTTTCTGTGACATAATATCAAAGTTGACTTTATATATTAAATCTGAGAAAGAGGAGTAACAGGAGAACTAGATCAAGTTGCCTAAATGGAAGCCGAAAGTAAATCTTTTTGGCTGGATTGTATGAAGTGTAATTGGGTTGTTTAGTACTGTAGATATATCTGAGAACTTCAGGGAAGAATAATTAAGCCAATGGTTTAACATATGTCAGCAGTCCCAGAGGTAAAAGTAGGCCCAATGGTACACATGTTTGTGTGAAAGAAAGTGTGTGTTACCTTTGGTTAAGGATAAACTTATTGTATAACTGTAATCTGCTCTGGGATATTTGTGTTTTTTTGCCTTCAAGTTCCAGTTTTTGATTTGGAAAAAAATTCTCAGGGCTTTGGGTTATTTGTGATATGTCTTTTTAATTCTGTACATTTACTGATTCAACAGCATCAGTAGAGCTCTACAGTGCATGCATAATGTGTACTAGAGTAACACAACATGTCATTTTCAGTAATTGTTTTGTGCTGCTGGAGGACAATAAGCCTTCACACTCAGACTAGAGTCGTCATCCTCTATCAACACAAGTCGAGTTGCACTGACTGTTACTTTATAAGTAATTTAATGCATTGCGCCAAAATCTTTTTGTAAAACTAAGACGGAATGGTCTGTATATTTTCTTTTTATGCTACTGGGTCCTTGAATTTATTGTTTCATTGTTTCAGTCCCCCTCTAAAGCTGTATACAATGCTCGCCACTGGAACCAACCTGAGCCCGAGGAGATTCCCGCGCCTCCACTTTCTCGATCTCAAACTGCTCCGGTAAGATGCTGGATATGGCTTTGGTGCGTTTCTATTTGGGCTAATTGGAGACTGTCTTGTGATGTGTGTCAGTAAACACATTCACCTGTGGCTTGAGTAAAAATGAATTCAGTTCTTCAACCAAGACTGGACATCAGAAGATGCATGTAGACCTACTAGGTAGATATTATGAAATAGAGCTTCTCAGATTTGGCAAAAAATACATGCAGATATGATAAGTTTCCATGGTAACCTCATCGACCCTGTTTAGTATGTATACTTGTCCTAAACTGAACTTAAGAAGGGTTTACACTCACTATGTTTAATAGTTGGAGCCTGAAAGTGTAAACATTGCTTTAAATTGTTCAGTTAAATGCTAATATCTAGTAACTTTTATTAACTTGTTTACTATTTTATGAACTACAATAATGGAAATAAGTGTTTGTTCAAGGAAAAGTAAAAGTTTTGAAAGTTGTTAGCTTTCCCTTATCTTAATAGCCATCTGTTAACATCACTTATTAAAGATAAGTGGGACTTAACAAATTGTTCAGCTGAGCCAAACGTTGGACGCATGCCATTTAACTGATTTGTTGTCCTGCGGCTGGCTGAATTTCTTTGCCTTTTTTCTCCCATAGGCCGCACTATCGAGTAGCAGCAAGGACAGCAACTCCCACAAAGACGACGGCTTGTTCAAAGCCCCCCCGCCACCCCCCAAAGTCATCAAATCAGAAACCATGCCCACACGTCCCCACCAGGATATTGTTACAGCACTCAAATGTAGAAAGGAACACAAAGAGGTGAGTTTGAGTCAAACTGAGAAGAATATCCATTACATGGCCACAGGTGAAGGAGAGCGCGCTAGTTATTAAATGCTAGCTTGTGTAAATGTATTCTTGCACGCTGATGTGAATTAATCTCCACTGTTGATGCTTTGCCAAGCTTCTTCAACACTTTTCATGCAGGTTAGACTGTAAAGTGATGATTTTTAATTCACGTCAGGCTCATTATTGTTTATTTGAACCCTGCTGTGAGTTGAGGGTAGTGTTGGGGAGTGCTGCTGATCATTTAAACTCCCCCACAGATTGTGTCATTTACAGATGGGCCTTCTGGCACCACATCATGCTGTTAGCCACAGATTCCCATTCCCCTGAGCAACGGTTGATATCAGCCACAATTAGCTGTCACCACACACTGATGTCTCTAAGCACATCCTCCCTCCTTTCTCATACTGAGCACATTTACAACATGAGTGTTGATACTAGTAAACATACAGAATCCTCCGCTGATCAATCCCAGCTCCACATACTGAGCTGTTATTGATGAACTGTATTAGCACAGTCAGCTCTTGCTGGTAATTGAACCACTAGATGATTTTACAGATGAGAGCAGCTCAATCGATGTTTTTGTAATTGTGTTTGCCTGAACTGATTGTGTCTCTGGACGGATGTTCTGCCTCCAAATTAGCTGTAATTAACCCTATATCCCTTCTAACAGTTATACACAGTGGTGCAGCATGTGAAGCACTTCAATGACGTGGTCGAGTTTGGAGAGAATCAAGAGTTCACTGACGACTTTGAGTACCTGGAGACAGGACTGAAGAGCAGTCAGCCACTTAACACGAGATGCCTTAGGTAAGTGTGAAGAAACACTCAGTCCAATTAGTTTCCCCCTACAGATGCACACTCTGTCTGGCCTGATGTGAATTTGTTTGTCTTTCCTGCTTAGTGCCATGTAAAAAGTATTGAGTGCTGAATAGTGCGAGCACCTGTTAATTACATCTTATTTGCAAACTGATTGTTCCTTTCCTTTCAACAGAGTACCGTTTATGAATGTTGGTGTTGAATAAACACAGCATTCTCTTTTTCCACCTGTGTTTATCTCCTCTATTATTTCTTGTGTCTATTGGAATTATTTGTTGAGATAAAGTCAGAAGTTCTCATCTGTAACTGAGGTTGACGTCAAAAACTGTCATATCTTGAGGTGTGACAGGAAGAATAGGAACGCTGAAAAGTGTGTTGCTGATGAAATCCACAAATGATGATAAGATTGTGATAAGTGTTGTGACATCTTTTCACCTGCTTTCCTTCATTTCCAGTATAATCAGCCTGGCAGCACGATGTGCCATGCCTAGTTTTAGGATGCACCTCCGGGCCAGAGGAAAAGTGGCGCAGGTCTTCAAAATGCTCAGTGATGCTCCACAACATCCAGTCAGTCAAACCTTTTGTCTTATGTTGTATAAGTTTTATCAGTTTTTTTTTAAAAATGTGAACATTATGATTGAAAAATGTAAGTCTTAAATCTTGAACCTCAGTTCGTAGATTTCTGTCTCTGTACCAGAGTGAGCCAATGCAACGCCCTGTAAAAACTGATATTATTCCTCCAGAACCTGGCTCTCTGCACAGCTGCCCTGATGTACATCCTGAGCCGGGATCGTCTTAACATGGACCTGGACAGGGCATGTCTGGAGCTGATGATAAAGCTGCTGGAACTCGACCAGGAGTACTGCGCTCACCAGGATCAGCTCACTGCAAAGGAAGTAGCCAAGGTCAAGGAGAAGATCAGGAAGTTGTGCGAGACTGTCCACAACAAGCACCTCGACTTGGAGAACATTACGGTAAGCTGGCCGTCATTAGAAAACCATGTCTGTAGACAGTTTTACAAACAGAAATTTAGTAACATTTCCCCGTTAGTGTAGAGAGCCTTCACCCATTTCCATATACATCATCTTTTCATCTGCCTCGACTGTGGAGAAATTCCGTGCCGTCATCACTGAGGGAGAGGCATTTATTATCGTTATCAGAATGTGGACGCATTATTCTTGGCACATCACAGTAGAAGTTTGGAAATGGATGTGAACATTGACAAATGACTTCATCTTGAAAATTAAGGAGGTCTTTGCAAGTCCGCAATTTATTTAATTCTTATGCTCTAAAGCAATTGCATCATATTTGCAGCCTAAATCCAAAGGATGACATTATACGATCAAATTATCAATGCTACAAATTTGGCACCTGTGTTTCACAGACGGGCCACCTCGCCATGGAAACGTTGCTCTCCTTGACTTCAAAGAGGGCCGGGGATTGGTTCAAAGAAGAGCTACGGCTGTTAGGAGGCCTGGACCATATTGTGGACAAAGGTATTTTGGCATCCTTTATTTTACAGGTGTGGGTTTGCGATTTAGTAATAGATACCTGAAATAGTCATGTGCATTGTGTGTCTTGCTACAGTGAAAGAGTGTGTTGAGAACCTGAGCCAGGAGGATGATAAAGAGAACCTTGTTGCAGCTTTGTGGGGAGCTGAGAGGTGTCTGCGCGTGCTGGAAAGTGTAAGTAGAGTTTTGTGGAGTTGGCTTCTGTCTTTCGAATGTTTAAAAGACTAACAAAAAATGGTTCTTCTCAAAGATATCTTGGAAAATATTAATATTATATGCCCAAATGTCTGAACTAAACTGATAATCTATGCCATCATATTTGGTGTAGTGCATGTTTTCCCTAATTGATACGATTTATCTGTCATTTCCTGCTCACAGGTGACAGTTCAGAACCCCGAAAACCAGGCTTACCTGATTGCCTACAAGGAGTCACAACTCATTATCTCTTCTGCCAGGTGAGACTTGGTTAAAGAGTCCATTCAGTTCATTTTGATATTTGTGCCAGTCATGTTAATACTGAAGCAAATGGAGAAACTCCTGTAACCACATTTAGCACATGTCCATCACAAAGGGAGCAAAACTGACAAGAGAAAATCTCAACACAGTAAAAGAAAATCTCAACATGTCATTTTTAAACAAAGGTCAGAGCTGTTTCTGGTGGCCATTCCAAGTTGTCTTTTCTATTCCCCCTGACTTTAAATGTGTTTTTCTTTCACCCCTGATTTTGAAATGTGAAATGTTCCGGGTTTATGGTCTTCACAATTACTCTTTTGTTGCGGTTATCAGAGCTTTGCGCTACTGTGAGGACATGATTCAGCGCTACAGCAGGGCGTTAAACAACAGCTCGCTGTCATCGACGGGTGTCACGCTGCCTCACTGCAGCTTCAGCAACGTGGGCAAGGCTGTGGAGGACTGCATGAGAGCCATTATAGGGGTGCTGCTCAACCTTACCCATGATAATGGTACTCTCACTAAAACACCTTTTTTGGGGCTATGGTTTTGCATAATTAAAGTGTTTTTGACGTGGTCATATTTGATTGATATCTTCGGTTTGTTCTCTGCAGATTTCAGCACACCTAATATTCTGTGAGGAGCATGAACAGAGGTTAATATTGATGTTGTTTGTGTTTTTTTTTTAAAACTAGAGTGGGGCAGCACCAAGACGGGCGAGCAGGAGCAGCTCATTGTCACTGCTCTCAATTGTGTCTTACGAGTCCCGCGGTACATCCCACAGGAGCAGCGCTTTGATGTGCGAGTGCTGGTGAGGCTACGCTGCACTCTTCAGTAACACACATGTCGACTCCATGTTCTGCCCGCTCACACTTTCTGTCCAAGTGTCTTATTTATGCATTCTGTGGTGTGATTCAGGGTTTGGGCCTACTAATTAACCTTGTGGAGTACAGCTCCAGAAACCGACACTGTCTAGTTGAAATGGAGTACACTGTGGACGACACCTGTTTGGAAGACAGCCTGATGCAGCCTGCTGACCCAACGCAGGCAGAGACCGCAGCACACTCATCTGAGACTCAGGGAGACGAGGCTGACAAGCCTAAGCCCTCTGGAGCTTTGGCTGCCCTAGTAAAGGTAGGAACTGTGCCAAAACTAGATAGATTTGGTTTCCATCGGTGGCATTTGTTTTAAAGTAATCAACTGGAATGTTTTGCACATCTTGTTTGTATAAATGTCTTCAGGAGACATAGAAAGGAAACGGTTGAAAACATCAGGGACTGCATAGTCGTCAGACATTTAATTAATTTTTCCCCTCAGTGCACAAAAAACAAGCTGCACCATTAAATGATTAGCTAAACAAATGTTCATGTATGTAGTTGTGAACTTCTCGCGGCTTGAACATGAAGTTGGGCGGAAGTGTTGATCCATAGTCTTTTAATTAGGCTTCAATATGAAGGTTTATTTAAACTTTCTGCTTTTTGGACATTTTTGCACTACATGTTCAAGATTATTTGTACTAAAATGACTCGTCAAGCTTCAGACATGGAGTGTTTTTAGTATAAGATGCTGTTGTCCCTAATCCTTGTTGTCATGGTATTTATAACTGTATCATGTCAATAGAATAAAATTGTCTCAAATTCGTTTGTTGTCCTCGGAGGTTAAAGCTGTTATCTTTCACTAAATAGCTCTTCCTTGAGAGGGAGCGAGCTGCCATCCTGGCTGAGGCAAAGACAGATGACCTCATCAGTGAGGCCCCCAAGCCGGTGCTGGACCAGAGCGGAGAGTGGCAGGAGACATCAGGAGAGATCCAGTGGGTGGCATCTGAAACCAACGAAAGCCAACCTGAAAAGAAAGAGGAAGAGGATGAAGAGTTGGACCTAAATAAGGGTAAATATTCTGTACAGATGTGCTTCTTTCTTTTTGCTTTTGTTCAACTCTGAATGTAGACAATTGTACTTTGATTAGAAGCAGTTATTGCTACACAGCTAATTAGCGTTGGAGTAAATAACGACTGTATCCCGCTGGGTGAATTTAAAAATAACCTTACTTTCCATGCAGATTTCATGCACAGCCTTTGTTAAACTTCTCAGTGATGAATTTCATTAAAGTTTCTTTGTGGCGGAACATTGCAATTTTATTGGATTTCAGTCACCAATAACTTTCTTAAGTGATGATTAGGCAAAGTATAATGATCTCAAAATACAGCGGACCCTATTGGAAGCCTGTGTTTTTCCTGTTTGCTAAAGCCAGCACTCATCTCGTTCCGCCTCAGTAAAACATGTGAACCATTATTTAGACAGCACGCTGGCTACATGACTTTGTTGTCATGATGGTGGATGCCAGTCGTCCATTAGTTTTTGCTGGCTCCGGCCCACTCAGTGAGTCTGGTAAATGTTAACCAAATCTGCAAATCGCAGATAAAGTAACTGGTCAGGCTTTCTCAAAGATTATTCCTGGTCTGTGGAGTAGTCTGTTGGAGTAGCATGTTTGGAGAGAGCATGCAGTAATGGAGATGGGCCTTTGTGTTGGCAGCATAAAACCATGGGCTTTTCATTATTTTGTATGTTGATTTGTGCTTGTTGATTTTCCAGCTCTACTCTATCCCACACCTGCATCTGAAAACCTTTTTCTCTCTCTCCTGTGTGTGCTTCAGCTCTCCAACACGCAGGCAAACACATGGAGGACAGCATCGCGGCTTCCTACACAGCTCTGTTACTGGGCTGCCTCTGCCAGGGCAGCCAGGTGAGAGCATGCAAATGATCTGGGTAATTTAGCAATCTGTTCTCACCTGGAGGCCTTCATGTTGTTGATCACCTGCCCCTCTGATGTCCTCAGATGAATGTGACGACTGTGAGAGAGCATCTGCCTAAAGGGGATTTCTCCATCATGACAGAAATGCTGAAGAAGTTCTTGAGTTTCATGAATCTCACTGTGAGTATGACTGCAGTAAAGACACAGATATAACAGCGAATGCCAAAATGGAGGCATATTACCAAATCTGTTTACTGAGACCTCCTTTAAGTGTTGTTCTCATTCTACATTTGAGATGAACTGAATAAGAAAAACAAATTCTCTTTAAATGGACTCATTCTGTGGAAGCATGTAATTGCAAACTGGTGGACCATGGCCAAAAAATGATAATGATAATAACAAATATTTTAGAGCAGGCAATGCTTTGACACCACATTTTACTTGAGTTAAATAACTTTGAACTTCATCCCAAAGCGATTGAATGTTGCACATCTGAAATGTCCCCCAGTCTCTTAGTGGCTGCTATGATGTCACTGCTGGCTTTACTGTGGCCTTGTGATAACAAATGTCATCTATAAATTCGTATTAAGTATTAATGAAGTATTCTTAAGAATTGTTAGTATATGAAGTTATGATGTGAATTTTGGAGCCGTCTCTTCTAAATAAGTCAGGGCTTCATATTAATTGAACCGCTCCACAGGCACAGATGTGCGTTTTGCTCAGAACTGATGACTGGAACCATCTGCTTCATAAATTTTGCCCTTAACAGCTTGGACAACCTCATATAAATGTAACCACAGACGATGTCGGGAAGTCTTGAGTTTTTGTCTCAAGACCCCACGACTGCAGCTGTTGTCATAGGACTCTCAAACTGTTTGTTTTCCTTCCCTCTCTTCACACAGTGTGCAATGGGCACTACAGGACAGAAGTCCATCTCACGGGTCATCGATTATCTGGAGCACTGTTAACACGCAGCGTACCACAGAAAACTCCCTGCACATTTTAAAGGACTCGGGCTACTGTGGCCATCCACCTACCCAGAGGGAGCGACCAAGGGACATCAGAGTTGCTCTACCCTGACTTTATTCGATCCCTCTGATCTCACAGATTAATGCATATGTGTGTATAAACGCACAAATAGAAAAAATTCTCTCCCTATCTGGAGCACAGCCTGAACCAAAGCCCTGCTAGCTGACAGTCATGCAGATTTTATTCAGTTCCCCCCCCCCCCTACAACTTCTGCTCAAGTAACGCATTTAAAGTCAAATCCAGATTCTTCCTCCAATGGGAACAGGCAGATTCTGCCTAAATAATTCTGCAGAATGTCAGATAAGATGGACTCAAAGCAGACCTCTCTGTTCATCGTTCCAACAGCGTTGACAACAGGCCACTGAGGAGGAGACTCCTCTCGGCTGTCAGGTGTTGATTTCTGGTTGCGTAGCTGGAGTGTGAACCTCCAAATCAGATTTTATGGATCATTACATTTTAATCTCTTCTTATAAACGTCCAAGCCAAGGGTGAAATCATTGATCTGCCGGAAAATCAATCATTTTAATGGATGTTAGAATGATGAGTATATGTAAACCCTGAAGTGATTCTGAATGCATACATCCATTTACCCTCATGTTCACTGATCGAATGTTTAAGGGAAAGAGAATTTTTAAGCTTTGATTTTTATGTTTTTATTGTTCTCATTTAAAAAAAAAAACCCTTTTATTTTTCTGAATGTTTTAGCTCTCTTAATTCCAAAAGAGCATTTTCCTTTAAAATTCTGAATCCCTGTTTTAGAAATCAGGATTGCATGACACACTGACTATGCTGGGATGTCTTATGTGACTGAGAATGGCACTTGGAAATGACATGCTATGATGAATTTCTTTTGAAAGACCTTGTCACTCATATTTGTTTGTTTTTTTTTAGTTTTAGATAATTTAAATTTAGATAATTGAATAGTTTGTAAGTACTATATGCATTTTAAACTTACAGTTATAGCACATATGAATCACCATGATGGCTGTGCTTCGCTTTTACATTGTAATGAATAACTTTTGAAAATGTATTTAATTTAATGTGTTTTCCTTCTGTTGTGTAAATGCTAAATCTACCCTGTGAGATGTCATCTTGTTTTAATATAATCAAACCCATTACACAGTGCTCAGTGGCTGGACTTGGTTGTATGACTGAATTTTCTTTTTTTTTTTTTTTTACTTTGAAAGGCACAACAGTTATTCAAAAAACATTCAGTAAAATGGGAGGAATGATTTTCTAGTTAAACTTAATGGAAGTATGGTTTGCTCTGTGTGTCCAGCCACATGCAGCTTTGTGTTTTTCCGCGGTGGACAACATGCATTAAGCTCCCGCGTATTTATTCTGCTGTGGTCTCATTTTACCTGTGATTATGCACCTGACCTCTGAAAAGCCTCCGTCGTGTACTGCTCACATGTACGATCACTGAACTGAACGACAGCCATACCTGTACAAACATCAGTTCTTTCTGGTTTGTAGGGCTGCAGTGAACATAACTGCTACTGTGTTTACTGTTAATTACTTTGCAGAATTTTGGTCTCAATGGACTCTCAGAATGTAAATACTCCTGTACATAGCAGTTAATGGACATTTAAATATTTAGACTGCTTTTTTGCCCCCACTGAAGCTGATATTTTTATTTTATACAATATTTCTGAGTTGTTCCAAGAAACAAAAATTGCAGGAAGAGGAAACAAAATGTTTGTACTTGTTTCAAGGACATTGTCTCTGGTTACATGTAAATAGTTGTATCTCAAACAGGAAAAAAATTGCTACTTTCAGTACACTCCCTGTGTTTTTTTCTTTTTTTTTTTTTTTTCTTAAATTTTTATAGTTTAAAGTTGGCTTTTTTTTTTATTACTTAAAGCAGTTAGAACCACATACGTTTTCCTTTTAGCATCCATGCATGCTGCAGTCTCTGAATGCTCAGCTTTGTCCCTGCTTGTTTCTGTGTGTGCGTGCATCAGCCGGCCGTCCTTACTTATCTGACAAACTGCCTGGGATGGAGTGAGAGTCCAGATTGCCATCCGCATACTTAAGCGCGCACAGCAGTTTAACCGACAGCATAATGGAAACAAAAGATTCTTGTTGCAGTTGCAAACTTCCCCCCCGCCCAAAAAAAACAACCTCAGAATGTGAGTAAAATGTCGGGAAAATGCTGACTGGCAGCAAAGAGGTGACCGGCTGCAGCTGTGCTAACAGTGATACCACCAGGAGGAACTGACAAGACAGCAGAATATCTAGTGGTAAACATTGCACAGATAGTATGTAATTATGTCTTTATGTCTCATCGCCCAACATGCAAATGCATGATTAGACTCGGGTGGAGGAGCAGATTTAAATTCCAAAGCGCATGAGGCTTGAATATAAAGGACTGGCATCTATGTCTTTCATCTGCCTTTAGTAGATTATACATGGCAGGGCCTCTGTTGTAGGAAGTCAAAATGGTCCACTGGAATAATCAATGTTTTGGAGAAGTGTATGGGCAAAGCAAAGAGAAAGCACAGCTTTTTCTGATAGTTTAACAAGATTGGTAGGCTGTCCTCCGCTGCTGGATAATGTGAGCAGGGGAGAGGAGGATGGAGAGCACAGGGGATTAACACTTCCCACCTGCCAATCCGGAGCTTTTCCTTGAAGCTGCACGTCCTGAGGCGCAGAACAACAGATTTCTGCAGCTTCTCAGCGTTCATCCTTTGATCTCTCCGTCTCCGGCTACGTTTTTTTTCTTCATGTTTCCACAGTGCTCTTGTCAGCTGTTCCTCTCCCTTGTTCACATGATTTTTTTTATGTTGTTGCTTCTTTTCATAAAACACAGACCATCTTCTCTTCTTTTCTGTGCTGTTTCATAGAAGGAATCCACATACAAAAAAATGAACTCTTTGGCCTCGGGTGACTTTGTTTGATGTTTTTCTATCCTCATTGTGTTTGGAGAATAAACCGAAGGCACTGACATCATGCTGGTGAGGAGCCAAGGCCCTTGATGCCACTAGGTGGTGTGAGTACTCAGCTACTGACCAGTGTCTGAGTGGCTGAACACCCCAACATGTTTTTGTTCCACAGCATGCATGCACGTATCTTCTCATCAGCGGTGTTGCCTGCTGATTTCCCCTCCAGCTTCAAGCGCTGTGTCTTTGGAGAGATGAACGACGCAGTAGCATGCGCGCACATTCATACATCCCTTGAAGATTTGGTGAAACATTTATGAGGAGGCTGCTCCGCTGACCACTGGCGCCCTTATGTGCCTAAATCATGCTGTCACATAAAGGAACCGGCTTCCCACTTGTGCCCTAAGACATGACAAACGCATGCAAACTTCAGGCTCTGCAGCTTTGAGTGCTTTTCAAGGCAGTTATGAAGTTTGTGCCCTCAGAGATGTAAAATCTGTATAACGGCATTTAATTAGTGTGTTTTGATTTATTAAATCCTTCAAAAAATGTACACTCTCTCCCTTCATCTTTTTATAAAAAAAATAAACTCGGGATAAAATTAACTGGTTGTGATTTTAGGCAATTTGAGGGGAAAAAAACGACGTAATGTCATCAGGATCAACTACAGGGCATATTTGGCAGTATGTCTGTATTTAATACTTGGAAATGAATATAAAGTAGTCTGGTTGTCCTCACAGGAAAGGTTTAGTGACCATTGAGGCAACAATGATAATAGAAAACCCGATTATACACTTGAAGTCATGCAGGCTGATATGTTCACACTAAAGCTGTAGTGTTAAAGTTAGAAGTTGCTTATTAGATTTTCTGGGTTTCAGCGTGAAATCAATACAGAAAAAAAAGTCCATACTGCGTGAGTGTCATGAGCTGCAATCCTATTTGGTTCAGGAGGTAAACATTTTAAAATGACAGGATTTGTTGTTCAGTCTTGGCACGCCAGTTGCTTGCAGGTTTTGTCAAACAGGATAAAGAAATACATTTGTTCGAGCTACTATGTTGCAGATTTTGTGCTTTTGAGACTGGGCCGACCACAGTCATTCCTCAACTGACCTCAAATAACCACCTTCATTCACCTGTATAAAAATGTGCGTGATACAGAGTGCATTGTGATTTTCTGCAGGGGTTTTCATTGTTTGAGAGCTAACCAACTTATGAAAATAATGCTGTTTAAATGATGTAATCTCACTGTCTGGTATTTATTCCTATTAAATGGCTGTTATGCTTCATCAAAGGTATGTGCATCATTAAATTCTTAGCTGCTTATCCGATTAAAGTCTACCAAAAATTAACCAACTCTTGATCAGATTATTTGTACAAAAGATGATCAGCTATAGCTTTATAACAGCCTGGATTATTCACAGTCGAACATGAATAAAACACTTCTATTGAGATTTGGCTCTCCTGAGAAAACTTGATAATCAACTACACATTTTTTTCTAGCATTTTTAAATGCAGAAATTTTAATAATTATCTTTTTTGTATTTTTATATATATCTTTTTAACATATCAATATAAATAAGTTATATATAACATAATATTGTGCTGTAATATTTCTAACTATGATATATAGCTTTTGTCATGGTGCCGCGAACAAATTAACTCTCATTGTGGTTACCTGCTGACTCATTAGGAATTCATCAGGTTGAGAAAAGTAACCCTAGGCCTAGGTAGTCTTTCAGAACCTAAACTTCTGAACTCTGTCAAAGTGGACAAATCAATCAACAGTTCAAAAGTGATCTTTTTCATCTTTAACACCACAAAGAACTCCAAAGTTTTCTGGTCTATGTTATAACGATGTAAGGGACTGAAGCTATAAGAATAAGCACATGGACTGAGGCTGAAAAACAATAAAAACAGATTATCAACCATCAGTGTGTTTAGTTCTGTATCTGTAACTGTCAGTTTCATCAATTGTTATACTCTTTTTATCCAATTTTTTAGAGAGACAATTTGAAATGATAATGGCCTGCAGTTTATATAACCCATTCTTTCATATTCTTCATAACTGCAGGTGTTAAGTAAGCCCATTTTTCAACATTATGAGCACAACATGAAAGCAAAAGGTTCAACTAATTAACCTTAGACAAGGTGCCCCTGGTAATTTGAAAAGATTCCAGGTGATTGCTGTGAGCATGAAAAGCTGTCATCAAAATAAAACGCGATTAGTTAAGAATCTAGTATAAAGTATTACACTCATTGTCCTTGTTTGAAAGCTTTTATCTAACTAGTAAGTATTCTGGTGTGGGGATATTCTATTGAATGAGACTCTTAAGATATTTCTGTGATGTCTGTCCAGTTTGACATGCTGCTAAAGGAGAATGAACTCCGGCAGTAATTATTCTTTAACCGACTAGAGGGAAATCAAAGCACTTCGACCAGAAGTTCATAATAGGTGCTGAAGGAAAGTACAAAGAATCACAGCAAGCAAACCAGATTGAGCAGAACGTCAAACAAAAGTGTGAAATGAATCTGCAAATGTGCAGGTTTTCATATACTGAAGCCTAAAGGATTGTGCAACCGTTAAGACAAAACAACCAACCAGTTGAATTGAATTTCTTTTGAGCTTGTTGCCTTTTATTTGTTAATCAAAACAGATTATGCTATTGGTTAAACGATAAAGCTGAGCCGGGCATTTTTTTCTCGAAAAACACGGGAGAATCAATCTCACTGTTAGCAGAATGGGGAACCTGACTACGAAGCCTTGGGTTGTGTCACTCGAACTACAAAGAATTTATTCAAACAGTTTGTCAGTTTGTCAGAGTAACCGCAGCCGACTGCCACAGCACACTTTGCTTTGCACCCTAAATGGATGCACTCCCCCCTGTCTTGTTTACCCTCACGAGCGCACACATTTGCAGGTACACACACTGTTGGCACATTAAAAGATAAACATGGCCCTCCAAGCACCTCCCAATAATAGCTGCAAAAAGAAGCACCTTTGTCGAAGCGCATTGCAACGCACTAGACTCGTAAACATCCCCTCAATATTTTTCAGATTCTTACAAAACAAAAAAAAAAAAAAAAAAAAAGCTGTGCAAACATCTCTCCGGCTCATAAATGTGAAGGGAGCCGCTCATGTGTGATCTCGCCCCTTGAATCATTGAGTGGCAGGGCAGAAAGACTCTCCAGCCCATCTGTATTCCTGGTTGTGCGTGACCTGCACTCTAAGGGATGGGCTTTGTCCACAGGCAGCCCAGATGAGGAGCAGAGTTGAGTGGTAGTATTACTACCCCACACTGGCACTGCCTCTTGCTGTCCCCCACCTCCGGGCTCAGCCGGGCTCGCGTCTGCGGCGGCCGGGTGGAGCCTGGTCAGCGTTTTGTGGGGTCACAGTTTTTTTGGTCTGAGTGCTGTTTTGTGTGTGCATCAAGGCTGGAGGCATGTGGGTGCTGAATGTGTTTACCGTGCACGCGTCTGAAAAGCGTCCATTAGGTTGTTGAAATTACAGCCCATGGTCGCTCCTTCAGGTGATCTCTTGCTTTTAATTGGAATGCTCATCTTCATTCACCGGCACGCGCAGGTCCCCAGCCTGATGTACAGATATGCTGCACATCCCCACACCCTCAGACGACACATTCCCAAATCAGCAGATGGGTAATAATCATCCCATATTTCCATTAGTGGTTTGATTTATTTTGATTTCATTATGTCACAAATCTAATGAAAAGGCTGTGTTTTGAAGAGATGTTCACACATTGTCTGTGAATGTTGAGGCCAGAGTCTACGAAACCAAGGCAACTGCACCACGAAAGAGAATATATCATGGGTAATTACAAAATTACTCTGCAGAACCATTTATTCGTCCAAAACCTGCTGACTATCTTTACTAACTGTATTTCTGAGGTGTTTTCCATTTGTATTTATTTAATTTATCTGTAAGAAGTAAAATCCCTATTTTTGCTCTTGGTTCTCACAGTTTTGTTAGACATTATTTTTGACACGTTACTGAGGATGTCTCAACCATCTTCCACTTCTGATATATTGTGTCTGGTGCATACTTATAAAGACGGTACAGCACAGAGGTTTAATACTCGGCAAATTACCTCTGTCAATTGGGACTTATTTCTTAAATGGGCACTCCAGTAATATAGTGTTACACTGCTTTAAGTAGGAGACACGTCTCATTCATCAAGCTCCCAAAACACTAAAGGTTACAATCTAGAACTGGCAACGGTTGCAGCCAGAAACTGAATAAAGCTGAATAAATGTGTAAATTAGGTGTTACCTTCTATTAATTTATGTAAAAAAAAAAGAAATCTACTAATGGTGACCCCACTGTTCTTCTTTGTGTGTTATTTTCATCAAACACTCAGCGGGATTCTGCAAAGGTCAGGGCTCAGACATGATAGTTCAAACTGAGCTAAAAATAATAGTAATTATTATTCAGCTGTGATTGAAAATGTGTTGCATTCATTCAAAGATGCTGTCAGTTGAGAGTACGTGAGCGGGTCATGTCAGCCATGAAAGTGGCTTTTGAGACATTCTGCTTGTTCTCACCTCAGGGGTTGTTTGTCTTCCTTTTTTCTTTTCTTCTTTTGTTGAAAGATTTGGGTTTAGACAGTAGGTTCCTTCACATAGAGCCAGTTTAAGATCATAATACATTTTACATCTGTTTTTGTCTTTTGCGTTGCAGGGATGGCTGTTTCCTACTGTTTAGCTATTAGTGTCTCACTTTTCAACAAAAAACATTTCATGATGATGATTTTCCCTTGGAGGGCACTGCAATTTTAATGTAAAATATCTCTAGTAAAACCTCAGATAAAGTCATTAAGGATATCATTTTCCTGAGCTATTTGTACCCTACTATCCTGCCATCTCTGCTATCATCTTTTTTTACCACTTAATTTTCTTTTTTACTTTGTCGGGTTTCTTAAGCTGCTGGAGTGATTATGTGCTAGTGTGAAGCATGGCCCAAAATAGTAGAGGGCCCCAAAATATTAGCAGTATAAGCTTCTGAATAGAGGTTGAATAGCTCCTTCCTTTCCAGTCTAATGGCCCCTGTGATACTTCCCTGGAGGTTGACACTTAGTTAGACAAAACGTCTACTGCAGCTTGGACAGATGTCAAGGCGAAAAGGGTTTTCTCCACTGAAGTCATATTGGATGGCAAAGTTTATAGTAGTAGAATACATCAGAGCTTGTAATATCTCCCAAGTGAGATTACCTTTATGACCAGTCATCTTACTAACACAGAAAGAAAACCTTTCTGCGGGAGGTGAATATAAGCAGGTTGAGAAAGAAATGGATGTCTCCAAATATGGCAGATTCTTTCTGTGTCAGCAGCAAGCAAAACAGAACTGAAAGACACAACATTCGCATTATTTCACATAATTGAATCTCTGAGAATAAGTGGTATGGACAATGAGCTAACGGATGAATCTCTTTGTAATTGGAAAGGCATTGACATTAATCCCCTCCTGTGGTAGTGTGCTCTGTAAGGCCCCTTTGCCTCAGAGAAAACATGGAGAAACACTGCGGAGAACAAGCACAGACTATCTCTAAGCTAAACCTTCACTGTCATTACAAAGACGGCAAAATGCTTCCCTGAGTTTGACTTTCCTTGGAGGTAATAATGCGGACCGTCACACCTCCCTAAAATCCAGAGCGGTGTCAGGTTGTGCTCGAACAAAGCAGTGTTTCACAGCGGCTCAGAAAAGGCTAAAAACAGGTTTTTCATGAATTGAAGACTGTATTTAAAGTTATTGTCTGCTGTGGAGACATTTTTTTCTCTGAAAAATTGAATTGTTGCAGCACGTAGGGTGAAGGTCTAGAGAAAGAATCTTTTCAGAGCAAAATGTGTAAAAAAATCGGAAATGGAAAGGTGCCATTGCCACAAAACATACGGCTGAAATAACATATTTTGCAGTTTATAGATTTAAGCTTTTGGCTTACAGGTGGGTATATATTTTTTCAATGATACAGGATGAAGTAAAAAAATATCAGGACAGCAATCCATTCTCACTGTTCTTAGATGGAAATGTTGTTACAAGGATGACATGGCTATGATAATTATTCACAGTCCACAGTCTATTCAATATGAGGCATTTAAAACAATTCTAAATAAATGGCTGTTATTAATTTATGTTTTTCTAGTTTCTCACCGCTTCTCACATACACTTCATGCCATGTCTTGGTTTATTCAGTGTGTCAGGCTTCCTTATGGAAGAGCACTGGATGGGGGAGCTTGGGGGGTCCAAGTTTTACCCAAGGTCACTTCAACCCGCGGTCAGAGGAAACTGATATCAAAGGCTTACCTTCCGGTGGTCCGACAACTGCAATTACTTCCCAAAAAGAAAACTGCAGGTGATCAGGTCAAAAATTCTTTGTTTAAATTTGGATATTTCCTTTTTCATACATAATGCAATATCAGCATAGGTCATTTAAGGTCTGCCTCTAAAATCTTTTTCCAATAACCGAAGTCTTCTCTCATGAGATACTTAGTAGGCAACTCTTTTAGACCTATCATCGTGATCTATTGGCTTATGACTTTGTTTCAGAACCTGGGAGATCTCCAGAGAATTATTGTACATGTACTTATTAGTCTCTTGGCAACCAGTTGTAACACTGCAGTAATATAATAGCCTGCCAGCTGTACAAATTTGTGCTGTTGGCTCCTACACATATACGCCTATTGAAAATTAGAATTCACTTTCTGTCTCCTTTGTATTGTTCAGCATTTTTAAGGAAAATGTTTAAAGGTGGCATTGACGTGACATTTAAAGTGTTCAGGCAATCAACCGACCAACTTATCATCTTGTCATCTACATATGCACTTTGGTCATTGATTGCTCTTACTTGAGCTGCAGTGGACTGAGTTATGAACCAAAAAAAAGACAGAAATTTGATGGTCCTGTGTCGGTGACTGCTCTGGGATTCAGATTCAGTGTGTCCTTGGGGGATTCAGCAAAAGTCTCAAAGGAAACTGATGGTTTTAAAATCCCAACAGGTGTGAGCAGATGGTCAACAAATAATTCTAGATCCGGGTTCCCACAGCAATAGTTAAACAAAAAATAAATACTTTTAAAACAATGTAAATGAGGCAATACAAGGAATCAGCAGAAGCCACCAAAGCAGTGAAATAACAGGATTTCTTTCAGGTGCACAGTCAGGCATGGATTGGATCAATCAGCCATGGAGAGGAAGCCTAATTAGCAAAACAATCCTGAGCACTCTAGTCATAAAATACCTGGATTTGTGCAATCTGCCCACAACATTTTTTTTCAAATTCACAAGTAAGTTCAAACCTATGTTTTTAAAATGAAACATTTTTTTTTGTCCATTTTCACAAAAGCGGATTTCGGTTTTTCCACAAAGAACCTTTTCAGTTTTGATTTGACTGAAACTGAAGTGTGTTCCATGTTAAATTTCACCGCTGCTGTAGCTCCAGGGAAAGAGCAGTCACCTACTATTGGATAGGTCGGTGGTTTAATTCCAGGTTGCACGCCATAGTGTCCTTAGGCAAGACACTGAACATCACGCTGCTTCATTAACCACTGAAATTTGACATTTTCAGCAAACATATGTTTTTACTTTTAGCATTTCAAAAATGGATTGCAATTCATATCAAGTGGCAGCAATAGGTCGAATATGCACCCTGCATCCAAAAGTAGGGGTGTTTCTGACTAGAGAAGGACCAATTTTACTCCCTAATGAGGTTGAAAATTACCATAAGAGGTACACTTTGACAATTTAGCCAGAACTATGTTGCAGACTGATAGCACTTTTTCACAATCATGACATAAATATGATAATACACGACTGAAAAGTTCTCTACTTAAAGTGTAATATAAAGTGTAATATACATTTTAATGAAGCTAAACCCAACTATGTCTATTGTTTCCATTGAAATCTCTTTCATTGTGGGTTCTCCATTTTTCTGCTATCACCAACGTCATTATCTGGTCATAGGCCAGTTAATGTTGACAAACCAGATTTGTTTTTTCCACCAAAAAGATGATAAAACTATTTATAGTAGTCAGTGAAAATCTGCATACTTGTTCTTGGGTAAATCAATATGAGAAATTACCTTTTCATTTAAGGTAACATGCCAGCGCTGATGAATAAAAACGTAACCAATTATAAATACATTTAGTTTTAGCGTGTGATAAAACACAATAAATGTTTGCAAAGTATGTATCAAAAATAAAATCAGACACTTGGAAGTTGCTACACCTATGTACAGAAAAATAATGACTAACTTCTCATTTACATAAAACTTGTCACTGTAACCCTTTTTGGGAAACACAGTGAACAATATTCCCTCCTCTTCAAGGCTAGTGGCACTCCTGATATGCGCCTGCCTCAAAAAGAGGAGAGAAAGAAGGAGCTGAGGAGGAAGAGGAGAGGGACTGGAACTTTTTCCTTGTTAGAAAATAAGATGAAAATAGTAAAGTCCCTGAGGGTGGGAAGTTTGCTCTTCTGCTTTTAACAAAGGACTGCATAGATTGTTTTTTTTCTTTTACAGAGTGCAATATATTTTCGTTTTGCCTGAGTTGATTTGCTTCTGGACTGTTAAGGATTTTCGTAACTCTCTTCGCTTATTCTCTGAGAAATGTTTTCTTCCACCACCTTGTTTTGGATTTTGGATATTCCTCTAAGCTGATGACATTTGCTCAGTGGCACTTAATTCCCTGTGAGAGCAATGACAATGTGGAACGAAGAAATCTCTCCCTTTTCCCAGGGGTGGCCTCAGCTTCCAGCTCCACGACAACAGCTGAACCTGTTTCATGTTTGTGTGAGAACGTGCAGGTTTTTCATTTTTATTTCAAACCATATAGATTACGACCACTGGGATAGGCTCCAGTTCCCCCCGCGACCCCATGAGGGAATAAGCGGTATTGATAATGGATGGATGGATGGACCATATAGATTACTTTCACTCTATTCAAAGTCATCATCATTGCTCTAACCTGCTCACCCAGGTAAGGGGGAGAGGATTCTTAATTCAGCACAGATACTTTGGGGTTCTTGTTCGCTCGGCAGACCTTGAATGTGGTGAAAAATCATGAACTTCAGAAGCAGAATGCTACGAAGAAATGAAAAATTCAACAGATCGCATGAGAGAGATACTTAACTGTCAATATTGAAGCAAAAATTCTTTATAATTAGGACTGACTCATCCTTATTTAATGCATGTTTGCCAGCGGTGGTTCAATTTTGGAAACATGACTGCGGTTTCTCAAGGCTACAATTGAAATGATTTTATGTTTCATTAGTGATGTACAGTACACCTACCCAGAGACAAAGTTATGAACGTTTTTAATTAACGAAACAATGTAGATGTGACTTTCATGAAGTTTGTGTTTATTATGTTTGGAAAACAATTAAGATTAAAGTTCTCAGGGAGCTTGTCTCTCTAAACGTGCTCTTTCTGATAATCTTCCAATAACACTGATAAAGCAAAACTAATGATTTTTTATTTAACCTTTTATACTTCACTCTGTTCTTACATGAAACATTCAGTTTGAAGCCAAGGGACATAACGGGAAGGCTTCTGTGTTATTCAACCTCATTTCTGTCAGTGCTCAACAACGAGAACTGCCCACTCAGAAATGTACGGTATCATTGGAACTCAGTCTGTATAAAACATTATAACAGAAGCAGTGATGTCGTTCTCTCCAGCAGCAACTGAACAACTCAATAGACTGTGATACAGTTCAAAGGACATGCTGTGTCTGAGTAAAACAATTCTCAGTTTTTGATATGACAAACAGTCAGTGTCTCGGTCTCATTATATCATTGCTTCACCTGTCAACATCACGAGCCTCCCAAATCTCTCAAAATCTCACAAGTTGCTGAAAGTCGACCTGGGAAATGTAGGAATTCACTGTATGAAGCAACTGCTGACATTAATTTTTTTTTGTTAAAATGGGAAGAAAGTTCAAGACATCCAAGAATAAATTGAGCATGACAAATGTGTGGCATGTGGTACTTTCAACATACTGTCATCCTCTGCAGTGAGAGAGATGAAATGAAGCTTGCATGATGCCGAAAATAGAAGAGCTGCCATGGATGGATGAGGAGAAGACTGTCAAAACGTATTTAAAGTATGTTTTGATATTTTCAAACATTCTACTTTCATTGCAAGTAGATTGAGCCACTAAAAATCGACTATACATTTTGGTTATCACATCCTATTACCTCTGATACAGTGCTAAGTGCCTCCAGTGACATTTTAAGCAGGTCTCATTTTTTTCTCACAGATGCTGTTAGAGTCCCTCCTTCTGTCCCCTGTTTAACACACATGATGTGTCATGGTTTTTTGTTTGTTTGAAAGTATTGTGTACTCTCTATGTCCAGGTCCTTGACCGTCGTGTCTCGGTTGGTTTTTGTGTCTGCAGTCCATATGTTTTGATATGAAGGTCATTGCTTATTCTGTCTGTTTACTGTCTGTTTACTTAAAAATGACAATATTCTGACATATGCCTTCTAACTGAGATCTGCATTTATTTCCCCTATCTACCGCTGCACGGCTCTACCGTGGACTGTGACAAAATGTCTCCATAGAGTATGATAAGGTGTGCTCCCATCCTGGACAATATTAACGGCCATAATGCGCTGACTTCTCAGGGCTGTTTATATTTTTATGTTCCTGCAATGTCTTTTCATTTTTACATGGAGGTCATCTAAAATCTGAGTGACATCAGAGTAAATGAGAGGCTCTGTGGGGATGTGTGTACCCCCGTAACTAATCTACAAGGGCACAAACTACACACCTGCTGAAAATCCTAATTGGATGCTTTATGTACAGGGAGGCAGGGTGCTGAGGTTTGCAAGTTCATAACAGTCACATGTGTAATACCTTGTATTTTGAAAATGCCAATCTTTAGTAATAGGAGACATGGTTTGTCAGCAGATGTTAGTGTACTGAGCATATATTGAAGCATAGTCCAAGTTGACTTAAAAAACTCTTATATAAGTGCAACTTTATCTGTGGTGTTCACAGCTGTGTGCACATATGCAAGGTAATATAATTCCTGACATGGCAGATGTTTTTTCTCAAAAACACACCGGAAGTCTTCAGTTGAAAGTCTTTGGAAAACAGCATACAAGTTCAAAAATGCATAGTTAGCACACAACGATCTTTTTAAAAACACATGAACACTTTAACCAAATGGCACCACACTCAAGCCGTCATCACACCTAAAAGCTGTAGCCTGAAGCTAAGCACGTGACTTTGCTTGGTCTATAATTTTGTGTTCCAAGCACAAAAGGTTTGTATAAAACCTGGCAAGATGGATTCCCCCATGGCTGTTATCTCTCAGATCTCATGAGAATCCAGCTGCTTTGCAAGGTAATGCAATTACCTCTCTCTCCCATAACAGTGCTCTAATCAACTGCTCGGTCCACCAGTCAGTGTTTGTGTATCTGTACCTGCCATCTTAATGCTGTTCTCTGTCAGCTCGTGACTCACTAAAACGAGTCATTTCAGCTCAAAGTTCCACATCATATTCTCACCCAAATAGTGTTTTATACTAAACTTGTATGACATACATAGTTTATGTCAGAGCACAAAGGGATTTAAATAAAAATAAATACATAAACACTTACTTTGTCTGTATTTAATAACTGGTAACTGAAATTTTGAAAGTTCTGACATTTTTTCTGTGAACGTCAACCTCATGTTGACACTTTAACTGGACCACCAAATTCATAAAGATTCATGATCTGGGTGAAATCACTGCAGTTTCAGTCCATTCAACAGTTATTGCGTTATATACACTAGTGCATAATGATTGTGTAGCTTTCTCAGGATAAGAACAATGGCTTTGACATGCTTGTTGGCTTCTGAACCCTCACATTCTGATAACTGATTGAATTAAAAACCTGGTCAAAACAAACAGTTTGACAGATGAACCAACAAAATGTAGTGGATTGGTTTTTCACAGCATAGCAGCTGAAGCTGCTTGTAAATCTGTTAGACTAAAGAACCGAAGCACCTTTGTTTTTGAGATGCTGCAGAGAATTTTCCGTGAACAGAAAAAAAATAAAAAAAATAAAACAACCACTGTATATTTTAAAGTATTATCTGGACTGTATTTGTTTTGAATGTATTGGGGAGCAGAACTGACACCAGCTGGATGAGTATTGAAAAGGAAAATATTGACTTGCTCTACTTAATCATTGCAGTACCACATGTACAGAGCAGGTCTGGGGATCATGAACCTTTGCACACAGCATTTTAATTGGTACAAACTCAGTCTGACCTCAAAGACCTAAACCAGCAAAGGCAATGATCGGAAATGACTCCACTTAACGTCTGGCACGTATCTGTTTATAAAACACTCCAACAAATTGTGATCTTTGGTTGAGTACAAAAAACCCACACAGCACACACTCGTGGAGGAGTCTTTTTGTCCACGTTCTCGTCAGTATTGACCACACAGGGTGAGATACTGTTAATATTTATAAGTCAAGGTCAGTTCCTTCATGTGAATATTTTAAACTGATGTTGCGGTTGTTAAAGATTCTTCATTGTTCTTGATTCAAGAATAACTAAGAACATTATCATGGTTAGTTTAGAACAACAATGCATGGCTTGCTTGCCCTCCTTAAGCTGCTGTTTGTATAGACTCTGCCTCTTAGACTTTGGAGAGTTCACTCAGAGTTTCTGCATCTGATAATCACTGCAAGTCCTTTGAGTCACACCTGAACATTTAGAAAAAAAACAACTAATCACATACTTTGTTATGGATTCATTTGGTATGGATCCATGATTTTATCAAATTTTCATATGCCCCTTCATCTGTATTCTGTCGTCCTCCCTAATCCATTTGAACTTACTCTCAACCACAACTGTGACTCCAATATCTTTCCTCATATTCTCCTCTTACTCAGGTTCTGGCAGCACACAGACAGGAAGGTATTGCCATAGACAGCTGCTATATGAAGCTGCGTACCACAAAAATATGGATTGTTTGGTTTGCTTTTGCCCAAAGCCATACTGCACATTCCTTCCAAGTATGGTAGAAATTGAATTCTGCACTAGAAAATGTTTCTTTAAAAAATATATATTTGAAGGCATGAACAGGCATTACTTTCTGTTGGATTCACTCCTGGATGCCCCCCTGATCTAAAAATGATTGAATACTGCTCAAATGTAGCAGTATAATGGCAATATCAAAGCTATTGGGAAAGTAGTGTGTAGCACAGGCGTTTGTCAGGGATCGGTGGGTCTTCCCACTGTTCCCACTCTGATGAGTGTTTTTCCTACTGTCCCTCATTGTCTCCAGTCAAAGTTCATTCTCTTTCAGTCCGCCGGCCTTTCTTGTCAGGTCATCTGCAAAGGGATCTCTTGATGTCTCAATCGATCTTTGGCATCCACTCTCAGTAAAAGTTTGTGGTCTCTGATGTGGTTCAACTTAATTCTTGCCAGCTTGTCAGACACCAGGCTCTGCACATGCCTTCTTGTAAACCTTTAATCTTCTACAGCCACCTCAGTGAGCACCTGACTTCCTCATCCTATTTTGTGCATTCATACATGTTCGTGGCTGTAACACATTTTTCTATTTGTGATATTTGTTATTTCCATATGAACATTTGCATGTCTTACTCTCTGTTTTTCTTTGTGCTTTAATGGATATTCTGGTGGCCATGGAAGCTGCAGCAGCGGAGAGCTTGTGTAAGATGACTGTCCATGCATCTTCTGACAGACCCCTCTTATGTACTGTTCACGTGTGATTTATAATTGGCCGTGTGAGTGTGCTCCAGAATAGACGAACTGGGGCCTTTTGTGATCTCTTTTATTAGGGACATTTTCAACATAGAGTACACACATATTACACACAAGACCCTGATCTGTGTCCGACCCTTGTGTTTCTCTTGTGGTCCACTTTCCTTGTGCACACATCAGCACACAAAATGTCTCATGCACTATTAATGCTCATTTCTTTTAATTACCCTCTCCATCAGAGCCTCAGCTCAGCAATCATCTACAGGGCCAAATGGCTCAGGGGATCACCAGGCCAGCCCCATGCTGGGAAACTGTATCTAATTTCAGGCCTGCCAGGCTGCTCAGTTGTTGCAGCAATAATGACTGTGCACAGACACTGCCAGCATCACTGTTGACCAATGAATGGCAGTGGACTGATTTCAATGGTTCTTTCATGGCTTGAAGGCCAAAAATGGATTGGGACTTTAACCCATTACGACCTCCTGCAACATACTTAGGCTTTTCTCGTTCTTGGGCCTGATCAGTGTCTGTCATGTCAACATTTCCAAGACACATAGTAATTCTGAATGTACTTATTAAATTTAGAATTTTGATTACTACCATTGAGTTATGCTCTTTCGTCTATATAATTAGCATTCCAAGATGTCCCCTACAGTCACACATCCAACTCGATCAATGAATAAAAAGTGTGAATTATATTAATCTTTGATGATCTTTACAAGCGCAACAGAAGTTCTGTTGCTGCACATTTTATGGTAACAACTAATAACATATAAAATGTCAGATTTTTAGATGTTTTTCTAAGATGTTATGAACAGCTTTACTTCTAAATACTCTTTATGTTCGAGATGTTTCACAGCTGCAGTTTTACATTAAATTGTGCAAGTTCTTTATGTATATTTGTGACCATTGTTTAGCGCCATTGCATTGATATAAAAGATACCAAGGGAAGGGGACGTTTTTGAAGATTTGGGGTAATTTTATTCAGAAGTTATGAAACAGGTGTTCATGGTCAATTTATGTGATATTTCCCAGAAAATGCTGAAGTTCTGTGTGGCCCTTTTGAGCACATCCTCAAGTCATGATGGCTTTAACAGGGAAGATGGGAAGTTGTACATTGGTCCACTTTTTGAGTGTAGCAATTTATTTGTTACAGGCTTTAACCATACATGAATGTAAAATAACTGTATGGTAGGAAGCACCTAAATTCAAAGAGTTCATCACATTTAGGTGGCCTCAGGAAGTAATAATTGCATTTTATTGACTTCAGTTAAATGAAAACACTGGTGGGCAGATGTTGCTTGTCAAGATTAGAATTTTTGCATAATTGTTTCAGGTGCTGAAACCATTTACAAGTAACACAAAACCAAAGGAGACCAGCCTTAATCAATATCACCCATGCATTTTTAAATGGGGCTCTGTCCATAAACATCACCTCTGAGAGAAACCTGCATGTCTTTTTCGGTAACGTGAAGTGTTGCAAAATAGTCAATATGAATGCTAAATCTTTCAGAAAGGGAAAGCAAGCGGATCTAATTAATAAATCGATTTTTCAGTAATAGCAGATTTTGCTTTCAACCTTTACTTGACTGGGCGCTTTGCGGACTTGATCTGCAGGATTATCACCAGAGGATTTGTGTGTGGTTATCATGTATGATTAGATAGCAGGTCTGAAATTAATAGTGTTTAATCCTGAAAAGTCGAGATAAGAGCATCAGGCAGCGAGTTGCAAAAGAATACAAGAACAGAAGTTTGATTACTGCAGCTATGGTGTTTTTTGTGATAGGCACCTTTGTGTTTTTGGAAAAAGGGAAAAGGGGTTCCTGTCGACAAGTTTGACTGAGAAACTCTGTCTAAAGACAGGAAATGATAAGGTGAGAAAGGGAAAGAAATCTTTATATATAGATAGGTAACAAAGAATAGGAATAGAATTAGAAAACTAGCATACTTTAATAATGCTGACATAATAAATGCGTAAATAAATATTTGATAGTACTACACATAGACTTTTTTTGTGTATTCCTCTGTGAGCATAGGAATAACCTTAATATTTCTAAGACTTTTTAAAACTACTTACTGGAATTCAGAAATGCCAGTTATGATAGCCGACTTAGAGTTCCATATCAATTTAATACTAATAGCGTTTTATAGCTTTTTTGTAGATCAACAAGCTTTCATGTTGGTATATTTTCATTGAGTATATTAATCATTTAAAAGAAGTTAGGAAATAGATCCCAGTTTGTAAATTGAGCCAAAATGTTGGGATGTTGGATAAATACATTTTTGGAATTATGGCTGCACACCATTAGTCTGTCATGTGATATATGTGAAAGAGAAGTATAAATAGC
Source organism: Menidia beryllina (assembly GCA_013363375.1). NCBI lineage: Eukaryota > Metazoa > Chordata > Actinopteri > Atheriniformes > Atherinopsidae > Menidia > Menidia beryllina. The sequence goes on along the minus strand of JABUIW010000010.1, from coordinate 13,065,274 downwards.
ACAAAACGATTTGTAATATTGCAGACCTCAGCGTCAACGCACCTCTGCTGACTGGACACAAAACTGAAGGTTTTAACACTGCCACTTTCACTCTGAACCAGTCACTGAGCAGAAATGTAAAAAGAGAAACACTCAAGGGCCGTGTAAACCTTTTAGCGCTTAAAAGTTATTTTAAACATTACAAGCTTTGAGCATTAAAGTAATTGTCTTATGTGTTGGTTCTAAAACCAAGATTTCATCAGAGCTGTAGCTGAAGTGTCAGCTGATTAACATTTAGTGAAAATGGTTCATTAGTATTCCATAGTCTGACAAAATGCGAATTGTAAGAACATTAATTAAACTCTTGAATAAGGTATTTGTAATGTGAGTGCATGGGGTTGTTTGTCTCTGTGTAGCCCTGTGATGAACTGGCGATCTATCCCATCTATCCTCTCGCCCCTTCCCTCATCCAGCCTCCTCGCGACCGCACTGGTATGGATAATGGATGCCTGGATAAGCTATTTGTTAGAACAGGTGGGGTTTAACAACAGGGACGAAATTATTTTTCACTATTGTCTAAACTCAACCTGAAAATGACGAAGCAACTACTTTGTTGCAGTGTATTTTTTTTCCATGTAACAAAAGCAAGTTGTTGGCCATGTTGTTGTAAATCACTTTGGTAAAATGTTATTAAATTAACATCACTCAGGGCAAAAAGCAGTTGTTATTATGTGGTCTTGAATAGTGTATCCCATAGTTAAAAACACATGAATTATTGAAAGTGCTGCTCTGATAAAGCGCCATCCACTCCCCACTCCATCCCCTTATGAGGATTTGGTGGTTCAATAAAGGAAACACTTAAAAATAATGCATTTTCTGATATAGAGACACTCAAAAGTCTTGTATGTTCCTTCTTCCTCTTGTAGGGCTGGTACTTTCCTGTTTGCAATTATGGGTCGCATTTACGTTTTGATTGCTGACTATTGAACTGCATCCTGTTCCACAGGATATCTTTGTTTTGATTACAGCTCTGGATGATATAAACAGTATCACATTCAGATATGAAGAATGTTCAGTTGATACCAGAATTGAAATCCCCAGCAGTGCGCCCTTATATCTACAGAAATATTCTTATATTGTTTATTTGTTCATGCAGGCCTCTGCCTCTGTGGAGTACAGTTTTTGCATCAAATCATGTTACAGATCTGCTAATAGCTAACTTGATTAGTCAGATGACTTTGGTCTCAGACTGAACACATAGAAACTAAAAAGTCTGAATATCTCAGTTTCAACGTTTCATATCTTTGTGTGTCTTTCTGTCTTAGTAGTACAGTGAGGATTTGTTCATCCTTTATTCCAGTTTAGTTTTTATTTATATTTTTCTTTCACCATAGTAAAACAGGGTATTTTCTATTCCTTTTCATATGCCAGCATTTTAAAATGTCCTTCAAAAATGTTAATATAACATGTTCACAACATCCCCCCCTTCACATGCCATTATTCTTAATGACAGAAATTGATGCTGATAAGGCAAATGAGTCACTAATTAAAAAAACTAAAAAGTTTTATGTGTATAGTACTTCAGCCAGTTAGAATATTGTCCACTGTAATGTAATCATTTTCCAGCTAATTAATGTAATTCCCAAAAGGACCAATAAACGCAGAGCCCATTACAAACAAAAAGTTTTCTTGCTGAGAAAACCAACAAATTGTACCTAGACTTTCTCTTCGATCCAATCCCCCACAGCATGAATGAAGCAACAGACATAAATAAATCCCTTTCAGCAGAGAGAGACCACACTCAGGGAGGGCAGCCACCTGCTTCCAAGGTCTGGGAACTGAGTGGATCGGAAAGAAGGAACAACAAGCCCCATGACACCAGGGCAGCAATACCTGCTGTGAGAGAAGAACAAGTTAATGAAAATAATAAGAGACTGAGCCCCCAAAAAGTTCATGTTTACGTCCCTCTCAAACAATCAAAGGTGAAAGATGCTAAAACACACAATATCATCATGGCCTCCAATGAGGGTATCGGATTTTGTAAGAAGCGGAAATTGAAAATGTTGTCAATGAGCCAGTTACTAATTTCAATAAATTTGCACACTGACCACTTTTTTAATTAATCAGTCTAATTAATTCTGAGTCAGCTACAAAATGGCACCAAATAAATAATCAATCATGTTGTCCATATTATGCATTTCTAATTTCTAATTTTATACCTCCTCAAATAAAGCAATGCATCATGATCCGTTTCAAAGGAATTCATCATTTCTTGACGGCCGTCTTATTGTTACTTAGCAGTTTTCTTCCTCTTCAATGGGCCAGCTGAACTGACAAATTGCTTCCTGATTGTTTCTCCCTTGCTTGTGGCTGCTCAGTGTTTCAGACGCTTTATTTTTATGACGTCACCCTTCCCATCTACTGGAGCTGACCGACTCACAGTTGAGACGTATTGCTGCATGAGTCTGTGTCAATGTTATTTTTGGCTGTATGCCTTTTCTACTCTGGCGTTCACAATTTAATTGTAAACTGCTCATTAATTTTCCTTTCATCCCGCCCTCTGCTGCCTCCACATGCTTTATGGGTGTCCTGTCACTCAGTATGCCGATCAAACCAACACTCAGCCAGAGTAGGCTTCACCTGGAGCTGTCTCACACTAAGACCAAAATGTATTCGCCCTCACAGGGCCTTTGAGATTTATGGGACGCACATTAGACAATATAATTCAATGGCTTGTCAGGGAAGAAAAAAAAAGAAGTTTTAATGTTGACCCTTGTACAGATGATATCCACTCCACGGTATGCTGGAAGCTGATTAAGCAGACAAATGAACACACTCTGTTCACTTTATGTTAAAAACAACGATTTTAGGTCCATATGGCTGATGAAGAGGCTTTGACATGCTCAGACAAACATGCTGTATCATCTGATGAACCAATCATGAAATTGACTTGGAGGTGTGAGACACTTTGATCCTGTGATGGCAGGGAATCAGTGTGTAATGACACAAGCTTCTGCCTCCCTCTGTTTGATGCTCTCCTTTTGTTTCAACGCTGCAATCAAATAAAATCTAATACCAAAGTGGATCAAACCATATCCAGGATGATTTTCTTCTCAGACAGACATATTTTTCATACTGAATAAAACAGCTGACTCAAGAATGATAAACAGCTTTCTTTCTCACAATTAAGGGTTTCGGTTGTGTTGCATAAATTTACTCATTTATTCCTCTGCATGTTGATTCATCTGGAACACATTGTTCCTGCACAAACACATTTTTAATTATCCTCTGGTTGATTAGATCTCTACTTAAGCAAACTGAGCACCTTTGTTACAAAAGTTTCATTCTTCATTTTTCCTTCAGAGTATATTTTGAAGTGCAGAGTGAACACCGCGTTACACTGCCAACCAAGGTATTATTTAAGCCAGCTTAAGAATCTTTTATGTATAAGAAACCTGGAAACAGTATAAAAAACAGACAAATTAAACTGGGTACATGTTGTTCATGTGCGGAAACAAATGAGTGCACTGGAGACATGTTGTATTACACACACCTTCAGCACAACTGGCACCTCAGGGTCAATTTCTATGCATTGCCATGTGCTTAGTACATTGTAGAGATGTGAGTATTATGCTGCACAGCCTTCCTGCAAAATATGCATCTTTTGTCTACCACTAAAGTGTATTCTTCCCTTCTGAACTGGGATGGACACAAATGGGTCTGTAGTCTCACAAAGGTTACAAATATTCAGGCTGCATGTTGCTGACTGAGGTGGGAATTGGAGGACCCTCACGGCTGGTGCAAATTGGAAACATTTGTCACACAGGGCTCCCTGAATTTTCTCTGAGGACTTGAACTGCACCTTCAAAGGCAAAAAAAAAGACTGAAAAGGAGAAAGTGAAATTGTCTTATGCATAAAAATTTATTCACCTCTACCTCCTCAACATCTTTTGTGGAGTTTTCCAATTTTTTCATACTGTAGCCTTTGCAGGCGACATTGGGCTGCCATGGTGTGATAATCACAGCCTCAATGGCAACAGCCTTGTATGAGCAGTCACCAGCCATGACATCATGACCAGTGCGGAGTAGGACCTTTGTTCATAAAAAAAAGTAATCAAAAAGGAAGAAACTAGGACCCTTAAGTTGGATGTTTTTGGATTTCATAATAATGTAGATAGCTTATTTAATCAGTTTTGAAGCCTAAATCTAATAATACAAAAGTATAAAGAAGCTTTTTTAGTTGCAGTCTCTATTATGGCCTTCTCTCATCATTCTAAAAACACTCATGTTTGGTAAATGCAGACATGAGTGTGAATGGTTGTCTATAATTTTTTTCTCTGTGGAGCCCTGTGAAAAACTGGGGACCTGTCCAAGATGTACCCCAATGAAAGCTGGGCTAAGTTCCCCACTGCAACGTTGGTTTGAAAGGGCAGGTATAGAAAACAGATGGATGGATGTGTGAGGTTAATTTTTCCCAGGACTTACATACACTCTTCTATTTCAGTATAGGGACATTAGGATCTTCAATGAGAGGTTTAACCTTACTTTTATCTTAAGAAATCTATTGATAAATGGTCTTCCTTTGTCATTGTGATCTGGTGGTTACAAATAGCATTTTGATTAAAAATATGATTTAACACTGTAATAAAAAACAGCGACTTACATTTACAGGGCCTGGTGAGATCCTTTAAAACTCACCACAGCTCACTCTCTGGTCTCACATGTGGTTGTATTGCTGTGTATTTGGGAATGACCATCATTTGGCTTCTCTGTCGTATTAATGAAAATACATAGAATTTTAGTGAATTGGACAAAGAACATAACAATGTGTTGTGCATTTCAGAGTAATATTTAAGAAGTTAATGCTACTGAATGCTACTTAAAGCTAATGTTACAATCAACCCTCATTACATTATTTTGTAGACTTTGTTGTTATTTCCACATTTTCCATGGACTGCACTGATTCTATTGATGGCGCAAAAATGTATTTGTTTTAGTTTAATCTTTGGCTACTTCAGAGTTTTTGGTTTTATTTGTTAAAAAAATATTTTCTTTGTTTGGAAAATCTGTTTGACTCCCTCTTTCTTTTAGTCTCTAACTGTCTGTGTGTGATAGTTTTGTGCGTAAACCTTTTTACTCTCTATTGCCTGAGTCGGTCTGGTTGGAATTGTTATGTGTTTTGTCATCACCGTTGGTCTCCAGTGTTGTCACTTGGATTTGTATTGTGGATGTCTCCCTCTTATCCTTTTTTTTGGTTGGTTTTCAAACCTGTCTGCCCTGACTATGTGACTCCATGCTGCCCTTACACATATATCTATTGTGTTTCTTTTATTTAGATATATCTTCATCCGAATGGAGGGTAGTGAGTAAACATAAATAAATACTTGGTATGGAAATTCATACTAACAAATGTAACACATGTATTCGATTAACATGAGCAGCACTGCCACTAATGTGTGTGATTAGCCTTAAGCAAGCGTCTTCACTACCTCCACCAAGCTTACTGTTAATGGGCTGTTTCCAAAATCTGGAGTTTTCTCATCTTCAGCTTATCTTCCAACATCCCTCTGATCCCTCTTACCTGTACTCCCACACACAATTTGCAAGTATGATTTAGAGAAAAAGTAATATTTCCTGTGTAAACTGCTGATGTGTATACTTTTTTATTCAAACATAAAAAAGTACCCGTGGCCAACAGCAGAAAAAATTCAGGGTCTTGCTCAGGTGCTGGTATGATGTTATTTTTGCAGAATGAAAATCAGAAACGGGCAAAACACGGAGGCAGCTGACTATATCCTCTACCCAAATGTCTGCCCCTTCTCTCTAACAGTCAGATCTCAAACTTGAAAGCAGTGTAGCAATCTGTGGGCTCATTGACTGAGAGGCCTGGGGGGCTTTGTGTTAAAGTCTAGGCACGTATTAGTTCTGCGGCACTGGCTGACCCAGGCTGGTCCCTGGCCACATCACTGCCGTCTCATGCTTACTCAAAGGTCTTCTGTTTTGGAAAGTGTTGGTATAGAGTTTGGCCTTCCTGGAACACTGTCTGAGGGATATGCAGAGCTGGCAGGTTGACAGCCAGGTATGTGAGACTGAAGGGGCTTGACAAAATCATAGGGTATGTGATTGTTTGTTGTGCGTCTTGAAAAGGCTTTTTGTTGTGTAAGGGTTATATTCTCATCAGTCATTCTGAAAAATCTGAGTAGTTTATTATATATTGCTGATGTTTTTTTCTGTCCACGTTCAAATTTGACTTATTTCTGAAAGTTATTCCAAAGATTCCTAACTCCACATAGCACTGATACTTTATCAGCATGCTAATTCAGTTTCTGTCTCTGGTTACTGTTATATCATGATTTATTGATATGTCCCCAGTCTTCCTGTCACCGTCCACATTTTTTTCTTTTCCTCCCACCCACCAATGGCCTCCTGTTATTTGCTTCCTCTCTCTTTATTCCCCAATCTATGATCTTCTTAGCATTTCTTCAAATGTTCATTTCTTTCAGTATTTTCCTCACAGTATTATGCTGTTTCCTTACCTAATTATAAATCCCCCACAGCTTTCGCCTGCATGTAAATGTATTCACTTGCAGTAGTTCAGTCATGGGTTTCTGGGTCATGTATGGTGCAAAAAAGAGCATGATCAGCATAAAAACCAATGACCAACATGACTAATTAATACATTAATACAGTGATCTGACAAAGAGACTTACAAAGATAACAGTGAAACGCAGCGAAATAAACTTGTCTTGTATGGTTTCAGTAGAGCCGTGCTTTGCAATCTGAATATAATCTAACGGGTGATTTAAAGGTTTAGTGTTTTGTTTTTTACACTTTAGATGTGCATGCAATTAGAGACGTTACTTAGCAACTGTTGCTGTAAGTGAGTTAAGGTACCACAGATGAGATTTGGTGTGCTCAGGATGGCATGGCCATTAGCTAAAAAAAGCAGTAAAGAAACTAAATGAACAAAATCCCCCCCCAAAAAACAAGACCTCAGGTGACTGGTGTGAGAACAAATCTTTGAGTTTAAAATTTGAACAAAGTAAATGCAATGACCACCCAGACTCGAGAAAATAAAAAGAAATTTAACCTCTATTTGTACACGCTGAAATGTTAAGGTTCGTAGCATTTTGGAGGACCATAAAAATGTTTAATTTAGGATAATAGAATGAGAATAATTGTTTTCATTCCCCTCATAATAAACTATTTGCAACTGACCACAGATATTAAATCAAAGACAGACATGCTGGCCACAATTTTCAGCATGTCAGGTCTGGCAGTCAGATGACTACCACCATCTTTTGTTTAGTCTAATATACAGATGGTGCAGTTCTCCTAATGGATAGTTCCTCCTCATCAGCATCACTCTCTACATTGTACACAGAGGACCTCTGAATGAATACAAATACTGCTGGCAGCAAAATTCTGAACTAATCTTGTTCACAAGGAGTGACTTCAGAAAAGCTTTCAGTGGGTGTCTTACCATGATGTCAAAGTAAAGTATACTGAAGAGAATACTGTAAGTAATCAGAAATTTGAAATGGAAACTGTAACACTTGGCAATATTTCCCCTGACAGCCATCCTCATTACTTAACGGTGTTTAATCATATGAGTGACAGGTTAAGAAAGGTTAAGCAGAGCAAAGCTGATTGACACAAAGGTGAGTAAATTTTTATTTTCCCCTGAGGATCACAGTGTGTCATGATTACAGAGTGAACCAATTAAAGAATTCCCAGTGAAGGACCACCATCTGTGCTGGAGGTTCTCTACTGAAGCACTACAGGAACAGCACTTCCAAGAAATAAGAAGATTTGACCAGTACATCTTCAAGTCTGAAATTCGGAAATGTTTTGTGGAAATGTAGTTACGTCTCATTATAGAGTCATGTGCAGGCAGAGGGGTTTCAAAACGTTACACACTAAATAAGAATCAAATGTATTCCTCCTAAAAGTTTAATTGGCTGGAATTCATGATGTAACATGTTGACATCAAGTGATTTGAAAAAATCGTGGAATCCAGTTACTGTGTGGAGTTTCAGGTAGCGCTGTTGGATACTGAGATGAGAAATAGTGAATACTCACTCTAAGACATTCTGTTCTGTGCAGTCATTGTATCAATGGAGATCAATTTTGAAAAAGCTAAAGTACTAATACAGAGTTTTCCTCTTTTGCTCTCATCACATTTCCAAATCTTCTAAAACCTAATCTATGCTCCCTCAGATAGCAAAAGATTTATAAAAAAAACACCTCAAATGGTTTAAAACATCCAAAGCTACAACTCTCTTTCTCCTTCCTCATTCAATGCTAAACAGATGCTATAGTTGTGCGTTCAGTAAATTTGAGTTTGATATGAAATAAAAGTTTGTCATGTCTTTTAACAGGACAGTGCTTCATGAGAAGAAAGAATCATACCAGATCACAGTGATTATTATGATAATCCAGAGGCCCTTGGCTTCAGAACAGAAGCCAGCCGTTTGCTGCTAACTGGCAGAGCAGGGAACAAAGTGCCTAAATCTGCATCTGCAACAACACCAGTAACACAAAGGGGTTTACAGGACATATCGTGCACCCAGATCAGAAATCAACAATTGCTATGTCTTCCAAATATGAATAAATATACTGTTTTATTTCTTTACATTCATAATATGACATAATTTATACATATATAGATATTCAAATGATGTCTTGTAATTCTCCCCACTGAGGTAATTGAGAATACATGTTCTGTATGTGCATGGGATGGGGAGGATGACTTGACATTTGGAAAATCGTTTCAGACCATCCCTCTCATGGTGGCATTCTTCCACCTTGGAACAGCTGACGTCTTGTTGCTGTGAGGTTTTCCTGTCATTTTAGTTTTCACCTCAAATGTGAAGCAATTGTTAAATCATTTGGCTCTCAGTGCTTCAGTGCATTTTGAGGAAGATTTTCAAAAGGTGATGTTTGAAATTACGCCTCACACACTTTGTTGCCATCATCTCCAAAGCACTCCTAAAAAATCTTTGGGTCTTTCGCCTAACTTTTGTAAAGGATGGATGGTCTTGGCAACTCTGCCAATAAATGAAAGCAGAGAAAACCGTGAAAAATATACATTTCTTTATCTGAAAAACTTTCAGTTTGTTCGACTGTGACGTTCTGTTGACTGAGGTGCCGAAATGGCAAGAAACCTTCAGCAAAGTTTTTTTAATATAACCACGTCTCGATGTATTGTGTGGAAATGTCCTTTATAAGATATGTGGAGTCATTCACTGAAGCACCCATGGTGTGATTCGGTCAACTCCAGCTCACTTAATACAGTGCGTACAATGAAAAGCAATTAGGTACTTGGTCTTGGTTAAGAATGGGGGAATGTGTAAGCATAATTTAATTTTCTGGTTCTCAGTGCAGATACTGCATTAGTTGACATTCCACTTTTCACCTTTCTACAACTTCACCTTTTACTACAGAGGTATAGAGAAAATACATCAGGAAAAACAGACGGACCACGCCATATTATGGGCATATTTAGCGGTTTCCTGTGGCATATATTCAGGATATGATTCAAACTTTTTTATGACTGGTTCAAAGCAAATCTAGAGGTGCCCCAGAATCACAGAAATGATTTTGGCATTGCCCTGTGATGGACTGGCGGACTGTCCAGGGTGTACCCTGCCTCTCGCCCGTTGACCACTGGGATGGGCTCCAGTTGCCCCCCGCGACCCCATCAGGGAATAAGCGGTAATGATAATGGATGGATGGATTTTGGCATTGAATTTAATGTCTGTTCTGACTGCTTTAAACTCCAAACTTTATCAGCTCTGCCCCACAAATTATAAGCATTTGGTTATCAAAGCACCTCCCTTTAGAAATAAAGATGAAAACAGGTAAAGTTCTTAGTTATGTAATGTAACTAACTGGAGCATGTAACTTTGAGGCTTTTTTTGGGCTGTACTTTAGAGATGTCAACAAGCTGAGATAGTTGCCAAATGAAATCTTAGAACATTCTGACACTACAGAGTTTTGCTTGGAGCTATTTTCCTTTCTCTTTATCTCAAAATTGTAAAAGATGGAGAGTGATGACTCTTAAAATAATAAATGCATATTTAATCTTTGAGTCCATGCATTAGGGAATCATGTCAAGATGAGTTTTAGAGAGCTTAAGAATGCTCGTCTTTGAGCATTAATTAAAAAACCCAAGACGCCTGAATTTGGAGTCTCAATAAGTTTCAAACATTGCAGTTTTTCTCACCTCAAAACACCTGTCTGCGTTCTGTCCAACTGACACCGACTTCACACAGTGGAGTGATTACCAGCAAAATTCATAAGATCAGAGATAAAGTAGGAGGTTTCAGACTTCAGATATTCAAAATTTGTTTGAATAAAAACCCTCCAGACGCACACTCTGTGCTCTCTTACAATTTATGCTATGCTGGTTTTCATATAGAAAAAATGTATAAAGTATTTTTATTCAAATGATCAAAAATCATGATAAAATTGATCATAGCATTTACAATGGATTTTGCTTCAAGCAATAGAAAGACCCCCTGCCAACACACACTGCACCAAACAAGAAGCTGTTTATCATCTCACCAAGAAAACTGCGCAGAGTAAATTTCAAGAAATAATGGAATGCTTGCTACAGCACGCTTTATCAAGAGGATTACGCCTCTGAACACAATGGATCTGTAGCATGGACGGCACCAAACCTCTAACTAATTTCAGTATGTGTTTCAATGCTGTGAACATTTCTGGATTATTTGCTATCAAACATGAGTACCTGCCCGTGATATTGAGAAAATGAAGCAGACTTTCTTTGTGAAGAGAGACGCCAGAGCTGAAGGCGAGGTGTATCATGGCAGATTTATGCCTTATTTGTAAGAGATGGGGTTATTTTCATGCTGTTCACCGATATCCACTGCAGACTATCTCTTGAATTATGCAGCACCTCAGGTAGAAATATAGCCTCAGGCAATTTTTGCTTGCAGGATGCATATCAGGGGAATTTTCATATCATGCAGTTATTTTCGATAGAATGATGAGAAAACTGTTAATTAGAATGGTAAAGTATTTTTTGATGCTTTATGATGATATTCAGTTTAAGTGTGATATAGTATGGCCTATAAATATTCAGATATATTTGTAGACTGATGCAATGTTTGGTAATTTTGCATTTCTGTAAATCAAAATTGTGGATTTGGAGTGAAACTATCAAGATGCGATATACTGTAGGTACTTTAGGTTTGATGAGAATACTGCTTAAACGGCATATGAATTACAATCATTATTAAGTGCCTCCTCCATTTTTGAAGTCTCTAAATTAACTGGGAAAAAAATATCACAAATATAAGCATGTTTTTAAGCTGAATAGCTGTGTGTTTTTTCAAATATTTTTTCCCAATTTTATGACAATCAGCCTCACACTGATGATATCGGGTCTAAAACAGATAATGAAGGTAATTATATCTTAGATAAGAAATCTTGAGTTAAATTAGTTACGGGGAAAAAAAGTTAAGAGCTTTCCTTTTGTCAGAGCTCAAAGCCCCTCTTGACTTTCAACTTTTAGGGCCTAACTTAACCCCGGATCATGATTCATTCTTCTTCTTTGAAGTGCTCTTCTATTTGCTTTTAGCAATTTGACTGAATCTGAGAGGAATGCATACTTTAAATTTCACTTCCTACGTTTGAGTCAAGTGTGTGGGAGGGGGTTAAAATAAGAAAAGGAATATAAAATGCAAATAATAGTCGCTTCTCTGTCAAATGGGCTGTTCTTCCCTCCTTTTACTCCCTTTCCCAATAATTTGACATTTGATCTGACCCTATTGTTTCTTTGTGCGATCTGCTGTTTGAAGGCAGGGCTGCATATTTTTCCAGAAGAGGACCATATTGTTGATTAAAGTCTATGACTTTAAAAAGCATTACTTAAATAAATAGGTTCCAAATTTCTTGAATTAAAGCATAAGTGAGATCTGAACCTCATTAGTTCGAATCTGCTGTGGTGCTATGCATTGGTAAAATCATAAAAAAGAATTGACGCTCCAAAATGTGATAAATCTACAAATCCGAAAAGACAAACAGACAATTAGAACAAGCACGCACCAGCAGATAAAGTATAATTGAATCCAGAAAATTCTTCTATTTTGTTTTTGTATGACATCAATGTAGCGTTGAATGTTTTACTCAGAGATCTCAGAATGAGAGAAAGAAGACAAATCAAAGGATTTTTATGTCTTCTTGTATTCTTTGTTGGCCAGCTGAATCTGAGACAGCGAAAAAGATCCTCTTTTCCAATCCTTTTGTAATGTGTTGAAGAACATGCCCTCAGTGCTTCTTCAGAATTCAAGAGATTCTGCTGAACAGCTCCACCTCACAGCCTAATCACCAGATCTAAAACTCAAGCAGAGCTTCAGGCCGCACTGAGAGGATGAAGCGCCCTCCTACTGTTGCTTCCTCTGGCCCCACATGCAAGGACACAATTAACTCATACAGCTGGCAGCCTTGGACTATTCCAGTTGTGAGTCTCTCTCTCTTTCCTTATTTGCATAATGCCACTTTGGTATTTTCATGGTCTACTGTTGAACACAGTCTGCAAATTTGTTTAAATGACAGAGAATAAAGATGCATCCGCAAATGATGTCTGTGTTCACACTCATGTAGAATTGCAACCAGTGGAAGTGAGGGAATATCTCCTTTAATGGGGAAGTGTAGACGCACTGAACTTGGTGTAAAGAAAGGTTGTCTGGATGAAGCTATTTCTAATGTTGAGATAGAGTCCTGATGGCAGGAGAACTGAGTCTGTATGTGGCGGAAAGGGAAGGTGTTGATGAATTTAATCACAGACAGGCAAACTGGCTGTAGGCTGAGTAAGTGTGGAGAAGAAGCTCGCTGCCTTGCCCTGGATGAGTAATCATGCAGCCCTGCAACAATCCTCCGCTGGCTGCTTCTGAGGAGCACACACAATACACGAGAGTGGATTCAGAGTTGGAAATGGAGACGGACAGGAACAGAGAAATAAGGAGAAATAGAGCAAAAATGATGAGGTGGAGAAAATGTGCAACAGTGCGGTATGGAACATTAGGTGAGGGCCAAACTAAATCTCAAAATAAATCCCCTGACAAGCACTTACTGTACGATTGGGCAGAGTTTGTCTGAACAAAGCTAGCAGGGATGAGTAGTGATAAGATCATAGTACAATGCATGACAAAATATATAACACTGGCTCAGTTTGAATTTAATTTATACTGATCAGAGACAGATAAGAAAAAGCAAGACAAAAGATTTGTTTGATTTTCTTCCTTCATGTCAGTGGTTTTAAACTGGAAATGAGGTGTCTATGTGTTAAGTGAAGCGAATGATGATAAAATCTGTGTGTGGTACCTGACTGTTCCTGTCCACCCATGCAGAGCACATTTCCAGACAAGCTGTGTTTGTGTCACCTGTGCTATTGTCACATGTAGAATCCTAATTCTGAAGGTCTTCATTCCAAACATCCCAGTTTGGACAGGTAGTTCTGGTCACGCTTTTTCATGATCACTACATTTAGAATATGCATTTCAATCTAATATACTATTCAATTAAGGAACCCTTTTCAAAAGTGCAAAGAAACACAACTGACAAGAGCGATAGAAGCCTAATATATGTCAAATAACCAGGATCTGGAGAGATTTAAGAACAACAAAACCATTAGAAGAAAAACATAAATATAATTTTTTCTACATATAGTTTGAAAGCTGGCGCAATACTAAACTTTGATTTAATTTGAGCATTTAATTTCAGAATTTCAGAGTCTTTGGTATCTCTTTTATTTGTGTCTTTGTTTTATGAATTAAAACAAGTGAGGGCTGTGAGGATGATTAAATCTTCCTCAGCTGCTATATTGCAACATTACAGGTACCTTGTTCTAAATGAAACACTACTCACACTGTCTTGGGCATAGAATTTATGTCTCTAAACATTTTCTATCAAATATTTTATGTCTGCCTGCACCGCCATAATGTTTCCATCCATTCTAAGCCGTCACTGCATCCATTTCCATAAAAAAGAGAAGTATTACTTCAGTTTTCTCCCCTAAAAATATGTAGTCAGGTTAATATATCTATCTGTGTTTTTTCCCAAAAATCCAACAGTTTTCTGTATATCGAGAGGCTTTGTGATATGCCAAATATCTCTACATTTCATTCATAGATTCATGGTCAACACACGACTCACTTTAGACTTCAATTGAATTTACTTCAAAAAAGCCTTACTGGTGTTCCAGCCATACCTAGTTGCACTTGAACTTTGCTTCACTGGCTGTCAGGGTTTGATATCTGTGTGCCATCTGCTCTCAGTACTGGCTGCTCACTGCAGTGTAAATGTGTTTTAACGTTAAATCAGAATGAATAAACAGATACGTCTTTATATTTGGCATCTATTCAGTTCTTAATGTTGAGCTTGCTTCCCAATATCCTTCCCTTCTGGGTAATGGTCTCAAGGTATTGCTTGATATTTACAACAGATGTTCAGGGTAATTATTTTTCTACATCACCAAATACTGTCTGACCTAAAAGTAAATCTGGCTGGGCCCATTGTTACAGGAAAATGTTCACGTTTAACATGCTGATGTTGGTATTTAAGCCTGTTTGTCACATTACTTAGGCACTGGCAACCTGATGGTAAACATTTAACCTTGTTAGAGTGCATCGATAAGAAAGGGAGCCTCAAAGTCATTCTTCCTGTCGCTCTGCTGGATTTCTGAAACCATTTCAGAAAAAGTTCATTGCATTGTTCATTTACTATTACTGCCACAGCAACAACTGGGCTCAAGTGCACAAACTTCTTTCAATTTGCTTTTAAAACTGGAAATGAAGAACATTTGCTGTGGATTGCCACAACATTCCTGAGATGCAGATACAGACAAATGAGCACTGCAAAGGTTTCAGTGCAGATATTTGTCCCCTTGTACGTTTGTCAGATACTCTTGCTATATCAAGGGTTACAGTGATGGTGACAATAACTGTGTAACGTTATCATACTCAAGAAAAGAAATACTTAAGGCCACAGACTCTCTCTCTCCTCCTGTCCTATTTCTTTGGTGTTTTTAAGCAATTTGCTTTTGGGACTTGGCAAGGCAGCACACAAGAGAAGACAGGCAACAAAATGGGCATAATGACTGGCCTTGGGGTTAGGGCCACAGAGACAAAGAGCAAGGAAACTGTGAAGATGGTTTGAACCTAATCAACACCATGTTTGAGGGCAGTGGAGTGACTTTCAGACGATTTATACAGTAAATATGACTGAATATCTTTACTCTCTTGTGGCACTGATACCAGACAGAGTGAGACAACAGTGAAACTACAGATTGATTGAGGTAAGTGTATCTTAATGCTGAGAGTAAATTTAAAATTGCGACACACAAACATCTCTCTCTCTCTCTCTCTCTCTCTCTATATATATATATATATATATATATATGTATATATATATATATATAGCGAGAGTAGTTCATTTTAGTCTGTAAGCCACAGTGTCCCATAAACTCCTTTATTTTGCCCTCAGAGACAACAAATACTTAGGTAATGGCTATTTGTATAGCTGCAGATTGCCATTGCAGTAATTTAGTCAAATGAAGAAACTGCCAATTTAACAATGCGTCCTAGTTCTGCAAAATGTACTGTAAGCACAGTTTAAAATGAATGCTAATGGATTCTCCCAGTTGGATAAAGGACAGAAAGGGTATGGGTGATGATCAAGGTTGCTGGGGCAGGCTGTTTTCTTTAGTTATAGCAGTTATAAATAGCACCCTAACAGATATTGGTGAGGAAGAGTCTTTCAATAACTGGTGGCTGCTCAGAAGGTATTGTTGAAGCTAGATTTTGCTTCAGGCTTAATAGGAAAAGGGAAATGCATCCAAAGTCTGGCACTGAACAGTCCCTTACATGGCTTTTTCTGTGGAAACGTGCATCTGGTAGAGATAGATGGCGCCTTGGGGAATATAGATCAAGAAAATATGTTATTCCAACATTGCGTGTTTGTGAGATCAGAATTGCATATGGGCATACAGCTTTTCAGTTTTGCATCACATTAAAGCTTTCAGAATTAATTGTAAAGAAACAATGGTTGTTTTCATTATGTTTTAATCATGAGAAAAATGTGCAGCAACGTGAAAGTGGTTACCCATGTGACTAACCCACAGCAAATTGTTATCTATAGCTCCTCTGCAATGCAGATTTTTCAGGAATGTTTTAGCTCGTGCGTCGGTTAAAACCACATCTGCACAGCCTACAAAGCACTAAACAGCAGTCCTTATTGATCATACTAGAGCACTTAGCAGCTAAATAGTAATTCAATCCCCACAATAATACATTACAGATCCAATAAGTGGATAAAAGTTTGACCATTTGGTTGGAAATAAGAATCCAAGTGAAACATTCCCTCAACTGTTTGTGTGGACTGCAGTCCAAGTTGTCACAATGTGACAACATGTCTGGCTACTACAGATTGAAGCATCATATGCACTACCTAAAACACAGCCCACAGTGAGGAGTTAACCTCAGTCTCTTGACTTTAAATATGACCATAATGTTTAACCAAGCAGCAATTACCTTTATCTGCTTTTTGATTGACAGAGAATTAGTTGTATGTACAATAAGTCATTTTTAGATGAGGTTGGCCACTGTAATACATACGTGTCATTATGGAGTAGATTGTAGAGTGTTGAGTTTTAATCTAATTACTGTTTGCTGTGCTTTTCAATTTGAATGCTAATCTCATCCCTCTGCAAGTACAGTCCTTACAAATGTCACCTTTGCTACAACTTCTCTTCCGAAACAAATACTTGACCCTGTAGTGCATTATTGTGAATCGTGACTCTTTTAACTCATGTATATAAGCAGGAATCAAATGGAAATAGCCCTAAAAAAAAAAAGAGCACTGCCGGTCAATTGCGGGCTGATAATATTTTTTACTCATTTGTAAGGAGATGCAGAGATAAGTGGTAAACTCAAAAATCTATTATATCTATCATTAGTTTGAGCTTAAACCAAAAATATTTTAAAACGATGTATGTGAGCTTTTAAGAAAATTGCAACATTTTTTTTATAAGTAAAAGTGGTAGTTGACATTGTGTACTTAATTTAAGAGCCAAGTTAATTCTGAAATGTTGCACGAGGTCTTTTGTTTTAAAGATGAAGTCTCTGGTTTATTTGACGGCAGAATAATTTTAGTGGTTTTCCTCTGAGACAAGCTGCCAAAGGGGTCGGTAGAGCATCTATATCAGCATCAACCAGGTGTTACACAGATGTTACACTGCAACATATGACAATAATTTTTGCTTTTTTTTCTGATAAGCCTGTTCAAAATGAAACATTAACAACCTTATACTGTCACAGTAATTCTGTCTTACACTTCTGTTGTCTTTCCTTTTTTGTCAGCTGTGTCACTGTGCGTGACTCGAATAGCTAGCAGGATGGCTGAAAGAATAGTCTTTATGGTACCAGTATTCACATTATTTCTAATTTGGGAGTCACAGTGATGACAGTGCAGTGAAATGCAACTGTCTTGGGTGAAAGCTATCAGCAGCAAAAAGCTGCCTTGTATATGCACTGGAAAGAAAACCACAGCCCTACAACACTGAGGATGACAGGGGGAAAAATGGTGCCTAATCTCCAAAATATTTCAGCAAAAATGCTCTTGCAAGGGTTGCTTATTAGGTTGTGAGGTTGTACCTCACCTCTTTCCCAATGACACCTAGGAAAGCAAACCCTCCTGGAATGGAGTGTCATAGCAAATCGCTGGATTAATAAAGTCACAAATTGTTATTTGATTACAGTCACTGTCATATTAAATGACTTAAAAAAAATACATTTATTAAGGGTAAATAACCTGACGGATCATTCAAAAAGGTATAAGTATTTAATGGTATGTCAATGTCCAACCCAGGGTGATGGCTTAAAATGAGCATGGGCTAACACTTCCTCATAGATTGATATTAACAAGGTGAAATATAGATGGCTCAATATTTGGTTTCCAGATGGTTGAGTTGGGAAATGGACTGTATAACTGAATCAAGCTGCATAGAGCTGCCTACACAAATGTATTTTCCTGGCTGTGGTTTCCTTTCCATATGCCAACATTGGATGCTCACATTTTGTTTTCCATATTGGAACTACTTTGGTGTAAGTATAAAGGTGAAATGATATAAACAGCCAGGAAATAGTACATGGAAAGCATGTTGCACTTATTTTATCAAAAGGAAGGTTGCCAAAGTAAGAAGACAAGCTTAGCCTCATAAATGTATGACGAAAAAACAAAAGTATGGGAGCTCCTACACTATGACCGGTTTAACAGCAGATTTAGATGGCTCTTTACTTTGATTTTACTCTTTACTCTTTAATTGAGGAAAACTTCCTGGAAAACTAAATAAGTTCAAATCATAACTAGAATAAATCTGTTAATGACATCACCAAGTCGTGTTCTGATCACTCTTTCCTTTGAACAACTCCATCTAATAAATAAAAAAAAACATTGTAAACCTGTGACATTAGGTGTGTTGTTGTTATTACATGAAATAACATAAATAATAGAAATTCTTTCATAGAAATGTTTCAAGCAGTCTGGAACCAGTCTCTGAGCTTAAATCCACACTGAGATGAAACATAAAAGGATTTATTCATTCTCTTTCATCATTTTTTCTGAAAGCTTTTGATTAAAATTAACTGAAAAATCTCCAGCTGTATAGAACTTATAGAGTCACATAATGTACCAGACTAAACAAACAGAAGTTTATTCAGTCATGCATAAAATCTTCTTTGTCGGTGGCCTCTTTGATGATGCTGTAACACATCGTATCTCTGCATACTTAAAATGGATGTGACTATCGTTAGAGAGCTTTGAGTCTTCTTTCCATCATTCAGTGTTTGAAATGGAGTTTTAACTTGTAAGGATTTGAATGTCAATGCTGTCTTCACCATAAGTTGTTTGCATGGGTGAACAGAAATTCCTTTAAACACGTCAAATTATTGCACGGGCTGCAATTAAGGACTAGGTCAAACTTTTGTTCACAGAGAATAAAATGGAGCAACTTCATATTTTTAGTTCACATACATTTAAAATTCAGTTTATTGAATTTTTAGGTCCCAAGATGATTCCAATTCCTTTCTCTATGTTCCTCTCATCTTCTTCAAGCCATCATTTTTAAGACATATGGTCTTATCAAAATTCACATGGGCATCACAGACTTTTGAGCCATCTTCAAACAAAACTATAATTACAAAAAGGTTTTGGGTTCAAATATATGTTTTTGGTGCAGTCTTTTTAATTTGATTGCTTTTGCACACTGTTGAAAGTATACTGGCTTGTGAAGGTCCGATGGCAGATACAGTTTAATATTGAACCGACAAACACAAGATGGGAAAACAAAGCAAATTTCAAAACAAACAGGAAACGGCCTAAAATAAGCTACAAAGCCATTTGAAGAGCTGCATGATGAAATGTGGACATGGCATCAGAGAAAGCCATAATTATTGGCAATGCATGCCACAGATGAGAACAGAGCTGATGAAAAGGCGGTGGAACTGATTGTGCCAAGGCCAAAACAACATTTCCATTCACTCTATTGATGGTTTCCTTTGGTTTTATCCTGTGCAAAGTTGTTAGCCACATCCTTCATACACATACTACGCTTATATATAAAGATGCATATCTGGAACTAAAATGAATGTGACGGGTGCAGAAATTCTGCTGCTTGCATTGGTGCGTTCACATATCAGGACATGTTCTATAAAGACATTTACTGCTGTGAGAGATCTCAGTTATTTAATGTTCGTTAGTTTTTAAAAAATTGCCTTTGACCAATTAACGAATAATGGAAATTTAAACACCACTCACAAATGTGCTCAGCCTAATGTGTTCATGATCAACGCTGGCTACACTTCACTGATGAAACCCAAATGAAACCCAAAGAGAGAAATATCCATCCAAATATCCAAATATGAAAATGACATGGTCTCCCTGATATTTCTGCTTGTTTCTTGCCAGAATTGCAACCCAGTTCAATTCTACTAGTGATTTCACACCTTCCACCCGATCAAAGAGGGAAATGGTTTAAATCTGATCCTATTTTTTATGCATTTAGGGATTTGGAGTCTTATTTTCATTCATTACTTGGAACGTGGAAAGCTCCATTAGCTACTCCCACATACAAACAACTTCCCTGTTGCTCTGGTCATGTTTAAGAAATATTGTAAAAAAGTGCCAAAATTAAGTTCCATAATTAGCAGCAGAAATTATTCCAGCAGCATCCAAATGAGCACACATAAATGGTTTAAAAAACAGACAAAGCTCATTAGATAATCTAAAGAAGATCCAATATGTCCAGGGCTACTACTGCAGTCTATACAATAACGTAGAACAAATGGCCAAACAAGTAAAACACCAGAAAAAACTAAATGAACAGAACACCACACCACAGAGTCACCACAAAAGTCAACCCTGAGCCAATAAAAGAGGCCCATATTTCAGTTGTATCCCTGTTTTATTAGACAAGATATGATAAGTTGCTATGGTGATGCACACTGGTTAAAGACAACCAGCTTCTGTAAATCCTGACCTGAACGTGAGGGGCCCCTGAAGTCACTAATCCTGTTTCCTTGTGCAGGCCCCAGGTTTTAGTTTTTGATCTCCACACACTTTTATCATCCCTGTGACAAATTCTATTGCTTTTACATTTTGATTTTCTCCACGTCAAGTTCAGTTTCTGCCTCAACCTTTCATGCTTTGAATCTATTTGCTCTTCTGTTTTTTGAATGACTGGCCACTGCGGTGAGTTTTGCTTGGTTTAGTGAGCGTTCCTGTTTCTGTTGCCCTTCTCGCTGCCTCCGCATGGTACCTGCCTTTGGGTCGCTTTCACAGATCAAGATGCAATGACCGATTTGAATATATATGAACTGCGGAACAAGAACAAATATCATTCATCTATTCATCCTCTGGGCACTCTACTAGTCTGTTCTCAAAACACTGGAGAGCTACTCATATTGCATTCACTAACAGAGGAGCACTCATAGTGTCGATCAGAGATTTGCCCTTAATCTAAAAATGGTACTCTGTCAAATTAAAAAACACAAAGTAATTATGAGCTCTTAGTGAGGATGGAATAATTGTTAACATTTGTGATTGTGATATATTAAATTGTAATTTGCATTGAGCACCACAGCCTTGCTTTGGGATATCCCTAGTCTTCCATGTGTAAAAACTGAACGCTTGAGACAGGGAGAGCAGCAGCAAAGGCCAGAGTGCAGACAAGAGCAGCACCAGTGACAACAACTGCTGATTAAGGATGACAGTCTGAAAAAGGAGAACTGTGGTTGAGAGTGACTCACAAAGTACGTTGCAGAGGAAGCAGCAATTTGGAGGAAAGCTACAGGTGTGGAAAGCGCCCCTCACAGCCGGGCCAACTGGAGGCTAAAAAAACGCATGGATTTGCTGACTGAATGCAGAGAAAACATTCCTAACACTGTTCAAATAAATGTTTTATCTTTTTGATTCATTCATCTTCTTTGCTTCTTATTTGAAGTCACTCATAAACTGTGCGCCCCTGTGGTTAAGTCTCATTTCTGAGGGTAGCGCTGTCCACATTAAGGAGCAGTTCCTCATGCAGATTTGTGATGTCTCATGTTTTCAAAGGATGTGGAGCATGGAGGAGAGAAATCAGGTTTCTAAAGGTTTGAGTAAAGCAGTTAAAGTTGAATATTTAAGGACTCTCCATCCACAGGTTGTGTGTGGCAACATGTTTGTCTACTGTGAAGACTCATCAGGGATGCCAGTAACGACTTGATTCTTGACAGATGTGATTTTTGTTGACTGTTTGAGGGAATATTCTACTTTGAAACATTTTAAACGTGTTTACTTATTGATAACTCATTAAAGAGCTATGCAATTATTTAAAGTGAATAAGAGGCTTGCTGTGCACTGCAGCTTTGAATTAATCAGAGTCTTTAATCTATGGTGGAGGGAGAAAAGGTTATTGAAAACCAGCACCTCTTTATTCACTCACATGTCCATTTGTGGCAGTTTGTCTCATCTGCCCGAGCACCTCTGAATCCACATCCATACAAAAAGAAAAAAAATGTTTGCATTGTTTAAATACTCTTCCTGACCTTGAGCCAGATTGTGATGTTTAATGAAGTGATTCATTATATTACTTTAATTGGTACAATTAATCCAGTTATCTCAAACAATAAATTCACATGTCTAAACAAGCTCATTAACCCAGACAGTAATATAGATATGACTGCAATAAAAATCCAAAGTATTTACGACTACAGTTTCCAAAAAGAAAAGATAAACTTCTTGAAACAGATCTACAGTGGGGGGCAATAGATATAGGTTTTTCAGACACTTTTTGCATTCATGCTAGAAATAACAAATGACCCTTAAAAAATTCATTTTCTATGGGTCAGTCTGCCAAAATAATCACTTTTTAGTTCTGTTGGGTTGTCCAGAATTAATGGTCGCTCAATACAGAAAAATGTGACAGTATTATACAATGTTCACAGTCACCTTAAGTAAAAGGAAAGCTTAAAAAGGGTTGTGACATGCAAGAGCTTTTGTAATCTGGTTTCTGAAGAGACTATTGACTTATTCTAACTGCTGCCTATTGTATTGATTTTGACACCTTGCTGCCGTTTGCTCATGCTCCAGTGAAGGTAAACAGAGTGGATGGTGGTGCATGATGGCTCTGCACTGTGTCTGGTACCTCTCAAATCAGGGACTGCAAATTTACCAATATCTACTATCATCACCAGAGGGGGATTTATTTTGAGAAGGAATATTTCGTGTCCAATACCAGTTCTTTTCTATTTTCATGTGGATAAATCAAACACTATTCCAATCCTTCGGTAACTATATTCTTTAAGCTTATTTACAGCCAACTATTTTAAAGCCATCTAAATGGTTTTTTGACTAATCAGCACAAAACATATAATACAATTAATGGAAAATATTAAAATTGCATTGCAGCTCATTGAATTAATGCTATATGTATAAACTAAACCGAAGATATCTTATCTTGATTAACATGGCAGACTTATATCTATCTTTGGTTTCCATTAGACATATCAGAAGATCTTTTTTCTCTTTTACACCCAAGATTTAGAAAACACTTATGATTTTTCTTTTTTGAATACATTCTATGATCTTGAATATTGTAAACAGACGTGTATTTATATGTGTAGCACACCTAAAAATCCTGTGTGTTCCTGAAGGCATTGCATTGCATTCCACTTGTCTACTTGTGGGCTACTGTCTATTTAAAAAGGTTGCAAAGATTTTGGAAATTAAACCCTTTCATGCTGCATGAAATTAGTGCCGTAAGAATCACTTGAAAGCAACAATGCTGCTGATCTTTACTCTAACTTTTCACCTTGGTAAAGCCTTCACAGGCTCCCAGGACTCCCTTCTGCTCTGAGCCATGAAGTCATGCTTGCATCAGCTGATTAACATCAGCTTTTTTTTATCTATCTTTCACTGCAGGCCTTTTTCCAGAAAGACTATTTCTGACATGGCACAGCAGGAGTGGGACAGGTGTGAATACTAAAGAGTCATAACTGAATTCTATTAAGCTGCCTCGGTTTTAGGGTCATGGTTATTGTACATGCTGCCTCACTGACACAATGTCAAGGTTGCTTACTAAGACCATGAATTATGCTTTTCTTACCATGATATTTCTGCTGTGAAAAACATCAGTCTTTGAATTGTTGACAATCTGTGTCAATGTTGCCCAATGTTGCAATGAATAAAAAAGCATCTTTAGATCTTAGATTTTTACTGCTCTGAGTAATTATTATTGTGTATTTATGCTCCTGTCCAGCATGGTCTCTGCAAGTATACATAAAGAACACATCATGTGTCATTAGAAAAAGGCTCCAGCCCCAGGTTTGTTCAGACGATATCTGATGAACTACAACAAGGTCTATCTCTTAATCTTGTATCATCTGCTGGGGACGTTCTAGCAGTGGGTGGTAGCGAGTTCCATTTTCTTGGTGTGGCCTTCTGGGGCAGCACGCTGAGGACACAGACACCAACAAGATCTGCAAGATCATCAAGAAGACTGGCTCCATCCTGGGGTTCTAATTGGACTCTTTGTTGGTGGTGTCTTAGATTAGGATGCAGAGTAAACTGCATCCTGGAAAACAACACTCACCCTCAGCACTGGATGATAACCTCCCACAGAAGCGCCTTCAGCAAAAGACTCCCAGACAAACCCACCGCCCCAACCCCCCCCCTCCCCATGGTAGACAGAATGCCAGAGAAAGACCTTTCTGCCTGGGGCCATCTGTTTTGCTCAGCTACCTCAGATCACAAGAGGGACAGTAAAAACTGCATCCCGAGGCCTAAATGTGACTTGTTGGTATGTATAGTATCTTATTTAGGCTGCTAAAAGGGTTCTACATTGTAAACAGATACAGATGACACCTATATTTTAATTTGGAGCTCCTCTGTGGCAAGTTCCTACTTAAGTTGGTTGTTTCAAACTAAATCAGCCCCCACTTCCTACTGGTGTTCCCTGTTCGTTTCTGTTTCTTCATATTTCTCAACTTTGGCAATCCTCTGTTTTTAGACCTTAGAGTTATAGTTATACATGCATGTTATATCACTTTTGATTTCTTCATCTCTGACCACATGGATGGATGGATGGATGGATGGATGGATGGATGGATGGATGGATGGATGGATGGATGGATGGATGGATGGATGGATGGATGGAGGGATGAATGAATGGATGGATGGATGGATGGATGGATGGATGGATGGATTGATGGAGGGATGAATGAATGGATGGATGGATGGATGGATGGATGCATGGATGGATGGATGGAGGGATGAATGAATGGATGGATGGATGGATGGATGGATGCAT